>QAOC01042446.1:0-10586 GCA_003255005.1 Begonia fuchsioides | reverse complement strand
TATTTGCACTACTTAGTGAGCTTTAAGCTCATTAGTTAGGCTTTGCAATGTAGGTGATGACTTGAATGTTGAAGAAATATCACATGAGGATTAAATATGAAAGAGGAGAATGTCTTCCGTGGACCTTGTCGTTGTTAAGCGAGATTTTGACCGGTGGAGTAAGCTCACTAAAAGACACGTGTTTTGAAGAGAATTTGTAAAAAGGTTATTTTGAATTACAAATATGTATTGTTTTTATAGTTTTATATTTTGAAAATATGACCTATGTTTAACTAATTATAAGTGTGATTTGAAATGTTAGTTTTCGCTGATTATGTACGAATATATATGTATAGATTTGACAAAAGAATTTTCAATGAAAAGCTTTTTAATTATGAAAGAGGAAAAAAAACGGGATGTTACAATTGGTATCAGAGCACACCGGGTTTTAAAATTGTTTCTGTAGACTGCTTAACAACGCAAGCTTCACAAAGATGTTCTCTAAACTTTAAGTGTGTTTGAGAATTTTTAATTTTTTTTACATTGTTTATGTGTATTGCCTGTTTAACTCTAGGATTAAATAGAAACGACAGGTGTCAGAAAATCAATGGATAATGAAACCAGTCAAGTGGATGAAAGTGTCATCAATAGGTTGAAGAACTTGGTAGGTCACCAATTCCAGAGTAGAGAAGAATATAGAGAAAGGGTTACTCTAGCAAGGGAAAAGAAGAATGATCAAATTGGATCAAGTAATGAAGGTTTGGATCAACTCTGCCCAACCATTCATGACAGCTAGTCAACTACTCGAACCCGGGCTAAGGAACAGATAAGAAAGATTTCTCAGTTTGAATCACAAAGACCACAAAAAAAGAAAAAAAATGGCAAACCAAGATGAATTGGAAATGGGTGGAGGAAAACGAATACAAGGCTCCTCTCAATGTAGTGTCTGCTCAAAATGTGGAAAAGGGCCCTTCGGAAAGTGTCTCGCCGATACTGGACAATGTTACAAGTGCAAGGAAATGGGGCATAAAATGAGAGAATGTCCCCAATTAAAGGAAGAACAACACAAAATTGATGGTGAAACCCCAAGTGTCCACGATGATCAAGCCCAAAGATATGGAACAGCCCGTGGTGATGTCGGGTACACTTCCAGTTAATAATGAAGTATATACTTATACATTAATTGACTCAAGTGCCACCCACTAGTTAGTAACCTATTCCCAATCTCTAGGTATGAGAAGATATCTCTTGCAAAAGACAAAAAGTAATTAAAATATGCCTAGAGTATCAAGTAGGGTGAGTCTCGTAAATCTAGAAGATTGAATAAGGGTTTTCAGAAGAACTAGTTAAGGAGGTAAGGGACAAATATATCTAGAAGATGTTTTGAAGTTTATCAAAATTTTCCCCACACTTAGGTGAGTAAAAAAAAATTTAAAGTGTACTAGTATATTTAAGGTCTAAAGTTGGAAACTTATAGAAGAGTTAAAGTAGCTAGTACCAAGAACGTTAATCATACTAATGTGGTGGCCAAGAATATTGGAAATTTAGATGTGGTTTATGATATATAAGAAATCTTTGATGAGAAATTCTTTGAACCGATAATACCTCAATCAAGTAAAGAATGACAACCACTGAGAAGAACAAAAAGGATCAAGTGAGAATAACCTCAAAAGAGGTAAAGCAAGAAGTAATTTTAAGGTTCTTCTCAAGCAGAGTTATGTCATAGATTTAAAGGAGGCATTTTGGAAAATGTGTTATCGGCACATGACAATGTATTAAGTGCAAAGAGAATAGGGCATCTAGTGAGAAACTATTCCTAAAGGAAAAAGTAACAACCAAGAAAAAATTAAAGGATGAGGAAATTAAGTAAGCTAACGATAAGGGATAAGTGTATGTCATCAAAGATTGACAACTTGTTCGATCAAAATGGACGATATTTCAAGATGACAGTCATGAAGGATATAATGATTATGGGTTTTTAGAAGATATCTATTAGAGTAACAAATGCACCAGTAGTTTTATGGACGTAACAAGTTGAATGTTTTAAACATTTTGGATAAATTTGTGGAGATGCATATCTAAAAGATAGTAAGATTAGTTGGAATCTCAATCCTCATTGTTTTAGAAAGACCATGAGAAATGTTTACAAATATGAACGACGGTTTTTTTTTTCCGAACCGGTAGTCAAATCAAAATGGCAACTTAAATTTAGAAGACACGATGAAAGCATGAGTGCTAAAGTTTCAAAGATTCATAGAGCAAGTCGTTGCCCTTAGCGAAGTTTACTTATACTCATTACTACTAAGCTACAATTAGTACAACCTTTATAAGGTGAAGTATGATGAGAGGTTTAAATTACCCCAAATTAGATAACACTAGGAAAGCGAATTATATGATCCAAATATGTTACAAAAACTCATGGATCAATATGCATGATTAGGAAAAGGATTTCAGTGTCACGAGAACGAGATGAGGGGTATGCTAGCTTAGACATGACTCAAGTTTGGTTGAGGAAGACTCATCCCAAAAGCTATTGGACCTGTCTTGATTATAACTGAGATTGAAAAAGTAACATACAAATTGGGAATTTTTAACTATGCAAGGATTATACCAGGTAGGTCTCACATCGATGTCGAAAAAGTTCATATGGATCCCAATTAAGTGAAGGAAATGAAAATGGTATAGAAAGTTTAGGTTTGAATGTAAAAGTTGAATGTTTGAGACTGAACAAAGGTTAAATTGGGATACAAATATAGAAGAATGAAAATAAATCAATAGATTAATACAAATGAATGACTTAGAAAATGATAGAATGTTAGTTGTGTTTGAATGATGATGAGATATGAAGAGAGGTGTCAATCAACTTAAAAGAAGGAGAAATAGAGGGTTGAGTTATTTAATGCAATTGAGATCAAAGGAGATGATTAAAAGGTTACGTAAAAGAAGGGATAGTAACTTTGAATGAAATAATGAAGAAAAATGTAGGAGATATTTTGGTTACTTAGGATTTTATATTCGGATTGCCTACAATAAACAGAGGAGCAAGCAATAAGAATACTGGATACTAAGATAAAAGTGTTGCGGAACAAGAAAATCCCATTGGTGAAAGCTCTATGAGAAAAATCATAACGTGGAAGAAGCCACCTGGGAAAGAGAACAAGAAATGGAGGAAAAGTATCCAGAGGTGTTTGAAGTCTAAATTTTGAGGACAAAATTTTTATTAAGGAGGGTAAAATGTAACAACCCTCATTTATTTTAAGAATTATGATTTTAAAATGAAAGTGTTTAAGATTTTTCTTTATGAATGTTGGTTACGATTATGAATAATTAGAGTAAGAATACTCTGTTTGGGTTTGATTGGTGTTTATTTGAAGTTCTTTGTTTGATTGTTGTTAGGTTTAAGCAAAGTAATTAAGTAAGTTGGGTTGAATATACTAAAGGTCTACCTTTAAGTAAGTTACGATCGACCCCAGGATTTAGGAGGGGTCAACACAAATGGAAGTTTCGGTCGACCCCAGGATCGAGGAGGGGTTGACACAATGTAAGTTTAGGTCGACCCCAGGATTTCGGAGGGGTCGACACAAGTGTGTATTTTAGGTCGACCCCAGGAATTTGAAGGGGTCGACACAATTGTATATTTCGGTCGACCCAAGGATTGAGGAGGGGTCGACACAAAATAGTCATTTAGTATAGTTTCGGTCGACCCTATGATTGAAGAGGGGTCGTTTCAATATATAGTTTCGGTCGACCCCAATACTTAGAAAGGGTCGACACAAGTTGCTCTCTGGGAAACACTTTGGGTCGACACATGGAAGAACGGTGGACAAAAATGACTTTAGGTCACTCTCGGAAAACACTTTGGGTCGACACAACTGACTTTCGGTCGACACTTTCCCGATTTGAGTTAAAAAGTCAGCCAAAACGTGGAGGAATCCGATTGATTGATATAGAGAAAAGATTGATCTTGGTTAGTTAAGAGATAAGAAGGTACGGTCAGCCAAAACTTGGAGAAACCCGATTGGTGGACATAAAAGAAAGATTGATTTTGTTTAATTAAGAGATAAAAGGGCATGGGCTGCCATATCCTTCTCCCAACCACGAACACTCTTCCATTCTTCTACCGTTTTGTTTCTCTAAGCTCAAAGAAGAGTGAGATTCGTCAAAGAAGAGAGGTGTTGAGAAAGAAAAAGGGTGAGTTTAGGCATCCTTGAGTGAGTAAGTGATTTATTTCAAGAGAGGTGAAGTAGAAAATCCCAATTCATTTCTTGAAGGCTGAAGTTCAAGGTATTATTCTATCCTCTAAGTTTCTTTCAGTAAGGATAAAATGATGGTGTTGGTTGAAATGATGGATAAAAATGAAGGATTTTATGTAGATTGTTAGAAAATCAGTCAATTATGAACAAAGTTAGGGTTTATGAGATTCGGTCAAATTTAAGAACGAATTTGAGATTATGTCAATCATAAGAGTTAAAGAATACTCTTAAAGTAATTTATAGCCGTTGGAATAACTCGATTCAGAGTTATGTAGAGAAAGTTATCGACGTCGCAAGTTAGTGTACGGAAATTGAGGGGGAGTTTGGGTCGACCCCTTGTAGTGTGGGTCGACCGAAACTCGATTTTAAAAATGCGACGTCTCTTTTTTCTCGACATGGGTCGACCCATGAAAGTTTATGTCGACCCAAATCACTATTCAAATAGTAAATGCCCTCTGTTTTGTCGACGTAAGTCAACATGCTTTGGTTTTCTGAATTGGTTGTCTTTTAAGAAGTTATAGTAGACTCCTTTAGGAATAATTCGACACCTTAAGTATCAAGAATGGATCATTATCGAGGAAGTTATAGTAGTTCAAAGTTGGAACAGAAAGTTAAGACTTTATGCATTTTCTAATCCTTGAATGATCTATATGTTTAGGTCATTAATTGGACTAAGAAGGGACTCAAATGGATTAATTCGAGATAGCTGCAAAGGTAAGTATGTGTTGTATGCGTTTGGCCTATTAGAGGTCTACATTGCAAAGGTTATATATGTTTATGATTGATGATTGATGATAAACTGGTTGGGGTGTAATGCACAATACACCGACCTCAAGTCATTTGAGGATTGTTTGTGTGCCTTGTATTGATTGACTGATATGTTTCTATGAAACTTCTTTATGGATATGTTATGGACATCATGCATCATGTTTTCTACGAATGACAACGAAAATGAATTTCCATGCATGAAAACTACGAATTATAATAAGTGAATCGTAGGGGCATGGCGGTTTGAGTGTTAGGTTGCCCATGGGGGTCTTTGATGCCTACATTCATCCCTGCAATAGGAGAATAAAGACATCCTCGACAATGGCTATGGATCACTGTTACTGTGAGCCCAATGGGGATTGATGGTAGGTTGTTATATCTCCTAATGATATAAGTTATGTAAAGGAGAATAAAGACGTCCTCGGCAATGGCTATGGGTCCATGTTACCGTGAGCCCAATGGGGATTGATGGTAGGTTGTTATATCTCCTAATGATACACGTTATGTAAACCCTAAGATCATGTTTTGTGGATTGTCGTCATATGGGGGGCGGATCCACAACACGAAAATGAAATAACCTGCATGGTTTTAAATCATATCATTCATTACATCATGCATGTTTTATTTGCACTACTTAGTGAGCTTTAAGCTCATTAGTTAGAGTTTGCAATGTAGGTGATGACTTGAATGTTGAAGAAATATCACATGAGGATTAAATATGAAAGAGGAGGAGAATGTCTTCCGTGGACCTTGTCGTTGTTAAGCGAGATTTTGACCGGTGGAGTAAGCTCACTAAAAGACACGTGTTTTGAAGAGAATTTGTAAAACGGTTATTTTGAATTACAAATATGTATTGTTTTTATAGTTTTATATTTTTAAAATATGACCTATGTTTAACTACTTATAAGTGTGATTTGAAATGTTAGCTTCCGCTATGTATGTACAAATATATATGTATGGATTTGATTAAAGGAATTTTCAATGGAAAGCTTTAAAAAAAAAGGGATGTTACAAATACTCAGCTCGGTTTCAAAAGTAACTAGCTGGGAGAATGGTTTAGCTAGCATATCACTAAGTTTGACTTCATGAATTATTTATTTGGAAACATCAACTTTGATTAGAAACCTAAGCATAACCAATCCGACTGAAAGTTTTGGTGAGGATCGGTCGTGATAGGCTTACCGATCTTTGAGGATATTTTACTTAAGATGCTATCACTTCAACACTCAAGGGAAAGGTTGAAGAAGGTTACCCCGATAAGAATTGTCTTGATTTCGTCCTCCCCAAAATTGAATCAGTTTGTCATTTCTTGGAGGAGTAGAGGTTTGCCATAAATTGAATAGGACCTTCATTTAAGACTAAGGGTTGAAACGGTCATTCGTCACCTGCTAATCTCAAGTGTCGCTCATCTATTCGGCTAGCCCTTTAACTTAGTGTGACACAGTGCCGAAGAAACATAAACCAAAACTTGATCTTGCAGCATCTCCACCTGCCCTGCCTCCTCAGACAGCCTTGTCGTTGATCTTTCCCAGCTGTTTTGAATCAGGCAAGTCTCGGCATCTCCTATACTTCACAAATGCCAAAGGATAAATTTTGGAAGCTCTGGCTCCAGCTTCTCCTAATGCCTTAGACTCAACAATCCCATGTAAGTTTTCTACCCCTCCTATTTCGATAATTTATAGACTTCTTGAAAAGTACTCTTTGCATGAAAATAAGGGTTTTAAAAAACCGGAATCCTCTGCCCTTATCCCCCGTCATTTGTAACCCATCTCCATGCCCACCACTTGTTTAACAATATGCCTGAGTCAACAATATATTCTCCCAACATGAATATTTCATGTGCATACACTGATATGGTGAAGCATAGTCGCAACCTCGGCTAGGGTCATTAGTGTAGGATCGAGATTAACGTAAGTGGGGGGGTGAATTAGGTTAACTAAACTTTTTCAATTACTAAGTCAAGTTCGTGCGAATTGTTTAGTTATTTCTAAACTCTAGTGCGGAATACTTAAACAAATAAATAAGAGTTTAGGGTAAGAGATTGACCCCAGATTGTTAACGCGGTTCGGCCAACCTTACCTACGTCCGCGCTTCAAGGTACCTCCTTGAAGATTTTTCCCGCTCAAACCTTGAGCTTCACTCCGATTGACTTACGGGTGTCAACCAAACCTTTTGACTCTTTTCTTGAAGGAGCGTCACCCCTTTTACAATGATCGTTCAAAGAACAAATTACAATTTTTATGGTTTTATTAAACCGACTCACTCAAGCTCAAGAATGATATACAAGTTTAAATACAAGGATTTTAGAGAGTAAAAGTTTGAGAAATAAATTTGGCAGCAATTCGGCGTAGTTTTCTCTGAGTAAAATCTTTGGTAAAAAATGAGGTTGCTTCATCTATTTATAAATTGCTGTAAAATTGTTCAGTTGGGTCGACACAAATCCTTCCGGGGTTGACACAAAGCACTAGCTGGTAGACACATCAAAATATAATTGTTGTTAGTATTGTGTCCGTTGGTGCTGATCTGCCAAATTGGGTCGACACAAAGTTGTTGGGGTCGACACAAAATCTTCTATGGAAAATGTTGAGGTCGACACAATGTTTGTGCGGTCGCCACAAAGTCTTAAAAGATTCGTCTCTGGAAAATGCTAGGGTCAACACAAGTAATATGGGGTCGACACAAAAAGAGTTGGCTCTATCTTTAGAGTCCACATGTAAAATCCAGGATGGGTCGACACACGGATTTAAGTAGGGTTGACATAGTGTTATATCTTGGGTCGACATAGACAATTTTGATGGGTCGACACATTAGCATGCTTTACTGCCTTTTTGTGTCGACACAAGGTTTATAGGAGGGTCGACACATTTGCAATGACTCGCCTTTGTTTTGAATAGGGGTCGACACAAATTATGAGGGTCGACACAATAAGTGAAGGCTGAGCTTCTGAATTTTCCTAAGGGTCGACACAAATGCTTCTGGGTCGACACAAACTATGTAACGCTGAGTTTCTAGATTTTCTTATGGGTCGACACAAACTATGACAGACTCAGCTTTTGTTTAGACAAAGGGTCGATACAAATGTCTAAAGGTCGACACAAACTGCATATATCTATGAAAATTCTGCATCACTTAAACAAACTGTTAGACTTTAATTGCACCCTTCAAAGAGGGTATTTTTCATGAATCGTTAAGTCTAATATAAGCATAGTAAAAAGTTTTTTTTATCTATTTTATCTTTCATACTCATCTTACATAGTTATCATAAAAAACAATTGATTACTTTAAACATACTTTTAAAGCTAACAATCTCCCCCTTTTTTATTATGACAAAAGCTTTTGAAAGATAAATTGCTCCCCCATAGACATAGCATGTATAAAAGATTATTCAATGCTCCCCCATACTAAAACACTCATGCATTACAAAAGAAAAATAGCAATTTGTAAATTGTGATAGCCAAACATAACTTATACATTTTCTCCCCCATTGACATTATCAAAAAGAGTAATCGTAGACAGTAAGAGATAGAATAGTCAAATCCAAAAAAATAGCATTGTTGATAAAAAAGAGTAGATACGCAAGAAGTTAAGAGTTCTCCTAAGACAAATAAGTTTCTATACTACTCTACAGTTAGAGAAGAAGAGGGAGAATCAATGACAATGGTTCCTGCAGCAGATGAAGGCTCCATTGTCATTGGAGTAGGTAGCACAATTGTGCCAGGAGAGGAGGATTGTACTAGAACAACAGCAGGGGTAGTAGCTTCTTCCTCCATGAGATCAACTGTCGGTGTATGCGCTGATGAGAGAGCTGGAGAGCGAACAGGAGAGGGAAATGGTGAAGGAGTTGGCGAGGGATCTTGAGCATGGTTAGGAGGTCCAGACATACTAGGCCTCAAGTTAGATTCACACCATTGATAGTACCACCTCTCAAGGTTGTCATGAAGAAAATCAACCTTGTCATGAAGTTCAGAATTGGATGCGGCAAGGGAATCTACTGTCCTTTGAAGAGTATCATTTTGGTGAACAAGAGCATTTACTGTGAATGCTAGTTTTGAAATCTGTCCCGTGAGCAAATCAAAATGGTCGTCCATCAAAGTGATAATTTGTTGTGAGCGGGAAGAAGATCTATGCTCAGGATGAGTATCAGCATCATCACCAATCTGTCAAGCAAGAGGATTAGCGATAGCTTCTTTGTATTGCCAAATTCCATCC
This sequence comes from Begonia fuchsioides, assembly GCA_003255005.1. NCBI lineage: Eukaryota > Viridiplantae > Streptophyta > Magnoliopsida > Cucurbitales > Begoniaceae > Begonia > Begonia fuchsioides. The sequence goes on along the minus strand of QAOC01042446.1, from coordinate 1,377 downwards.
TTATCTTGAGCTAAGCCCTTCGATCAAGAGTCGAAGAGCTATACTTGTCCAATTTTCTGATGCGGGTGATTGGCTCAGTAGAAGGAATCTCAACCCCGTTTTGGCAAAGAATTTCCATTATGAGGAGGTTGAAAGGTAAGGACTTGGATTCCCTATCCATGACCTCGAACATCCGTCTCATAATAATGTATCCTATGTCTATGCGACGTCTTCTAAAGAATAAAAAGAGTACATACAGCTCAATGTTGCTGATGTAGGCTCTGTGGCCATCCTTAGGTAATAAATTATATGTAAGAAAATGATGGATTAAGTGAGCCACAATATTGAGATCACTAGCCTTAGGTCGATAAGGCACTGAATCTCGATTCATCCCGATTTATCTAAGAAAAGGACAGTACTCTTCATCCGTCATGATTGTAGGCTCGGAGTGCTGCTCATAATATGACTCAGTTTTGCCATCTAATGTACAATTCAGAATTATATCCAGCTGATAATTCGTGAATTGTATTTTCTTTCCAAATACATAGCTCTTAATGATAAATGGTTTTTGGGTGAAATAAAGATTTGCATAGAAAAGTCTGACCGCCTTCTCTGAATAAGGACCATATGGAGATAAAAGATCAAAAATTCCAAAAAAAATCACAACCTTCTTTGATATCTATTCCAGGAATAGAGTTATGCTCATATATCCTACTTATAATGAGAGGTTTGTTCTAAAAGTAGGAATAAAACTTATCTTGGCTGCTTTGTTATTGGAATAAGAATTTTTCCAGCTCTGAGGGTGGAGTTTCTATGGGCGGAGCAGAGGAGGAGGCTGCAATATCCTTTGACTTATTGACAGCCCTCTTTCTTCTGACTGGAATTTTTGAGGAGGAAGCCACTTGAGGAGTGGGATTCGGAGGGATTGGGTTGACCGAAAGGAGATAGAGCGCAAGAGGGATTGGTTCGACGAAAAGGGATTTTGCGATTGAAAATAGCGCATTAGGGTCTTAAAAGAAAATAGCAACAAACCCGGTCGACCGATCCAAATTTTATGTCGACCCTTTCTGCAATAGATTCAAAGTCCGGTCGACATAACCTTCTTTATGTCGACCCTTTTCTGCGACAGAGCCTAAGTTCGGTTGACACATCCACTTTATGTCGACCCCTATCATCGGAAATAGTAGGAATAAAATGATGTTTCTAAACACCATCAACCCGAATTACCCCTAACTGAATTCTAATTCCATTGAAGGTCTTTTCATCCAAAGGCTTAGTAAATATATCAGCCAATTAATTACTTGACTTGAAAAATTCTAATATAATATCCCTTTTTTGTACGTGATCTTTGATAAAATGATATCTTATTTCTATATACTTAGTTCTAGAATGAAGAAT
>QAOC01042440.1:0-16583 GCA_003255005.1 Begonia fuchsioides | reverse complement strand
TTTAAACATTTTTGAAGCTTTCATTTTATATTTCTTGAACTTATAAAGTTTTTTTTCAAAGAATACTCTAAAATTTTATTTTGAATCGATACTAAAACACACCATTTTATCAATTTTTACTCTTTGAAAGCCAAGAAATCGACAAATATCAACAGGAAACTCATGCCATGCTTCATGCAGAGTCTTAAACTCCAAGGCAAACGATGGACCTAGATTGCTCTATTCATTTGCTGAGAAACTCCATTTTGTTGAGGTTTGTGTTATACCGAATGATGCCTCACAATTCTCTCTTCCTTGTACTACTTAACATTATCTCGAGGCATCCGTTTGTTACCTTTCGTTCATATAATATTATTTTCATAATTTTTTGTTAAAATAGTTCATAGCACACTCTTTTCTTTTGAAATTGAAAATTTTTCTTTTTCCCCTAGGCTCCTGAGCCCCGACATTCATGTCGTTCGGGCTTTTGGGTCGCTCGGGGTCCTTCGATCTTCTGATTGGTCGCCCATCGCTGTGGTTTGGCATTTGTTGTTGCCTGTCGCTGTCGTTCGGAGTCCGTTTGCCTGCCACTGCAATTGTCCTTCGTTGTCACGCCTGCCCGTCGTTGTCGCTTGTCCCCGTTTGCCCGTCGCCATTCGTAGCTGTTCGCTCGCAGTGAACAAATGGAGAGGAGAACGATTGGAGAACTTCACACGCAACGGTTTTGGAAATTTTGACAATTCAGGCATTTATTTTGTCGAGTTTAATCCTTAAATCACTGAATAATATTAGCACATTTTCAAATCTTATAATAATGAAAATAATATCTTAAAAACAATGTATATAAGATAAAATTCTGTATGAATATTCCAGTTGTTTGATTCTATTCGTTTAGACTTAACAGGCTCAGTTCAAATTGGCTTGTTTAGGCTTAAAGAATGCGAGCCGACACGAAGATCACGAGCCAGCTCAACCATCGCTAGCCAACTCGAGCCAAATATTGGAATTATTCCCTTCTTGTTATGGCACTACATTATATTTGTCCTCTTGACTGAAGCCCCAACCCACCTCTAACTACCCCTTCTCTAATGCATATACTTTTTTAAAAAAAAGTTTGATATGCTCATTTTGCCTCGAATAGGCTTGACAAGCTGTTTTTTTCTGGACTCTGCTCATTCGAGCCGTCACGAATGCCAACCCTAGTCTAAAACATACCTAAGCATTTAGGGTTTCAAAAATATAATCGAAACGTTTGCTCAAAGTAGTTCTAACACAGCAGTTCCTCTCGATCATTGAGAACAAACTTATAACTTAACACTTGAAATCTCATAAAAATACTTTAGAAGCACTAAGCATAATGGGACTCCACCTGTTACTTTCGCTCATCGACATCACATCAGCAACACTTGGCAACTTAGTTCCCTTAGTTGGGTACCACGAGAGGCAAACAACAGTTTTGATCTCCACAGTTAATTACTTGATGTTTCTTCTATTACTAAAAACATATGCATAATAATTTTTCGTATTTTCTTTAAAACATGACACGAGGAATGAACATCACACATTTGTTCATCCCATAAATAAAATATTATCCTAATAGACAATCAAGAACATATAAATATCATACAATTCATCATAGACTGGATCAGCAGTTCTATTATCATTTCTTATATATAATTAAAAATACAATCCTAGCACCTAATGATATAAATTTTTCATGCGAGAGAAGTAAATTTTTTGTGTTACAAAATTTTCCAAGAAATATTGCAAGGATTATGCTAACAAATGAGGAGCCCATCGAGGTCTATTAAAAGCTTAGAATAGCCATTTGCTCATTGTTGGTTCGTTGTTCATCATTCATTTGTCGTTTGTTCGCAGTTCAGTTCGTTGAAGCCCTCTCCTCCTAATCTCATCACAACGCACCTACATGCACCTGCACGATTGCGCCGACTGAGCAAGCTTTGTTCTCTCTTTAGCATCGTTCTCTCGTTTTGCCATGAAGAGAGAGCGCTGTTGTCTTCTTGTCAAAGAGAGTGCAGTACTCTCTTCACATACTTAGGGTTAATTATTCATCACTTATAATTGAATTATGAAATCTTCACATATTTAGGGTCATAAACATAGTTTATTTATTAATAATGTGTTATCTTTTCCCGAATACATATTTATTGTCACAATATATATTTGTTGCCTATAATGATTATATAAGACTAAACTAGATGAATTATATTGTTCCGATAGTTATCATTAAATATAAAATAATTAACTTCATCATTATGATAGCCAAATATATATGATCTTAGTTTGATGTATTTAGTTGACTACTATTGTGTTTAAATGTTTTTCTTTCATTTACTCTCTATAGGTTTGCATGGAACGTAAATCACAAACCTTGTAGTTTACCAATGAATTAAACTAAATAATTAAGATTGATACCCTTGATACAATGGAATCTTTTTATATAGATTTCATGCTTGTCAGTTCATGAATTGAATAATTAGCAAAGAATTCATAAATGTTATGAATTAATTATTTATGACCCGTAAAATGTATAAATTCTTCAAATAATAGATTCATAAATATAGTTATCTGATGAAGAATATATAGTCTTATCTCAAATATATATATGGTGACATAATCTATATATGTTTTGTATATTGTAATTATATATGACTGAACCAAATATAATTATGTTGTTGTGACACTTGTGTTGAATATAAGACAATTAATTTTATTTTAACGATAATCGAATATGTATGATCTTAATTCATTTTGCTTACAAACTCTTATTTTAGTTTAATTATTCTTTGATTTAGGTTTGTATTGAATATAATTTACCAAGTTGTTTTTTGGGAATGAATGAAATTGAGTAGTTAAGAATGCTAACGTCACTACAAAAAAATCTATTTATATAAATTTCTTTGTTTGTTAGTTTTGGAATCAAATAATTAGGGTATAGTTCATACAAATTGTTGTATTTATATCAATGGAGATTATTCTATTTAAATAAACTTTATAATTTTTAACTATACAACTATAAGTATTAATATTGTTTGTGTATAGCATAGCAAGAGTTTATAAATGTTCATAACTGACTGTTTTTCATGTAACATAGATTTCACATGTTATTAGTATTATGAGCATTGATTATTCCACTATGCAAATGGAACTCCGATTCTCAACAATAACATTCCTTAGTCATAGGTCTACATGTTTGGATTGTCTGAGTTAGTCCTGTTTTTTGAAACTTAGAATACAACTTTATAAATTTGGTTCCCAAATTTGTAGACATAAATCACACCATATGAAAATAAGGTCGGACCAGCCACAATCTCATATTTGTCCGGTCTTGGTCTAATTATAATCTTTCCAATTAAAATATTGTTTTATGAATAAATATAAACAAATTAAAATTTGAAAAGAAGTTTTGACATTTATAAATTGAAATAACATTATTCAAGAAACTATAAAAACGTTATAGATTATGTAATTATATTAAACTTACAAAATATTTTAATAATATAATTTAAATTTAATAGCAAAAAAATTATAATTATAATTAACAATTTTTTAATAGTCCAGTATCAGTTTAATGGTTTTACTATATTAATCTCTGAGCAAATTAATTGTATTGGTCTTGCATAATGTAATATTGTTAATGAATGGATATGATAATAGAACTAACTAAAACTGCACCAAACACGTCGATGTTAGTACAACTCTATGATTTGGTTTGGTTTGGTTTTGAACAATACTAATTAGGTAAATTGATTTTGTCATCTCTCAAAAAACCCTTTAGCATTGTATTGATATTTTGGACCGAAACTCACATGTATTGTGGTAGTTAGAAAACGGTGCCTCACCTCAAGTCTAGGACAAAGGACATCACTTGGTACAAGGTGACCATGGACCAAGCCTTCTCGAATTTATGGCTGCATCTCAAGGATAACTCTTGTCTTTGTTACGAAGGGAGGCTAGGCTCGTGCCATAGAAGAACCAGAAAAGCATGGTGCGACACGCTCAAGAGCTCATCCTTAATCGTGGAGATCCACTAGTTGGACTCGGCCAAATGTAGGCATTGGTCGTCCCTACGTGTGCCATGCTCGGCCCAGCATTGGCGCCATGGCTTCCTCGTCACTCACGCCTGGTGTCAAGGTCTAGTGTCAAGGTCGGGACTTGTCCACGGCCTGTTGCCCATCGCCGTCCACATCTTTAGTTTCATTTCCTGTTTACTTGTTTCTTTTCTATGATTTTTGTAAAAAGTGACTTTTCGGCCACATAGCACATTTACTGTTGTTATAGCTAATATGGCCCGGATTGCACTTTAGGGGGAGATGCATCATCGCACAAAGACCTCCTACCAAACGTTGTAATTTTGCTAGTAATCAATGAACAAGCTCTTTGCAACACACTCTCTTTATTCACATTATACTCATGATGCTTGTGTCGGATAAACTCGTATGCTTGTTCGCTCGTTAGACAAAAAGCCCGCTCAAACGACGTGGACACTCGGTGTCATTGGCACACTCGTGGGCTGACCCATTGTGACCGTGATATTGGGTGCTGCATGACGTTTTGAAAGTAGGACCGTGACAGTTGGTATCAGAGCCTAGTTGACTCAAATTGTGAGAAACAATGACGAAGAAAGTTTTGATGGAAAGAACGAATTCTTCGTCCGAACAACTTGAACGAATCCTCGAGTTGGAAGATAGGATGTTGGAAATGGAAGAAATACCATATGAAATTCGACTCCTGGGGGAGCGAATGAAGGAAATAGAAGATTTTTCGGGTGAGCTAGCTGCTAATCACAACAGAATTGAAGCAATATCGATTCAAGAGTTGCTGGATCCCGTGAAAGCCCTTGAATCCCGACAAGAGAAGGGAAAAAGGGGTGGACACTTGAGAGAGCTCTAGTGGAGCTATAGGTGGGATCATAGACCGCATCAAAAACATTGATGGAGCCCATTCTCGTCTGATAGAGGATGTTGGCCACCTAACTGACAATTTTAAAGTAGTGTTTGGTTCACTCAAGGCGGAGATCGCAAAGATCAACGTGAAAGTGAAACTTACTATGAGGGCCGAAGTTAATCAACCTCAAGTTCTCGTTGTCGCTGAATTGAGCCGGGTTAAAATCCTCGAGCCAGAAGATTTTGGGGGAGCTCGTGATGCCAAAGAAATAAACAATTTCATCTTTGATATGGAACAATATTTCAAGGCTACGAGAACAGAAGAAGACTCTAAAGTGACAATAGCATCAATGCATCTGTCTGGCAATGCAAAGCTATGGTAGAGATCAAAGTATCACGACATTTGTAATGGTGAATGCGTATCGATACATGAGAAAAATTTAAGAGACAGTTGAAAGGCCAATTCTTTTTAGAAAATGCCGAGTTCAATGCACGCAAAATGCTTTGGAAACTAATGCAAACTGCTAGCATTCGAGAATACGTGAAACAGTTCTCAGGCCTCATGCTCAATATTAAGGATATGTCTGAGAATGACAAGATTTTCACTTTTATTGAAGGTTTGAAACCGTGGACCAGAACAAAACTATACAAACAAATGGTGCAAAATCTTACAAGTACCCTCGTTGCTGGGCGATTGTTTTATTACTCCAATGAGAGTTCAGAAACAAAGAAGAACTAACGTAGTAGCGCTAGCCATCGAAATTCCGAAAGCCGAATGTTGTATTAGGTGACGAGAAACCGTTTGCCCCGAGAGAAGCAAACGAGTTGCCAAAAAACTTCGGTAATTAGAGATCGCCTAATCGGCCTATGTCGTGCTTCTTGTGCAAAGGGCCCCATAGAGTGGCCGAATGTCCACACCACTCAATCCTTACAACCTTGGAAGCTTCAATCAATAGTGACAAACCAACTGACGAAACAGTTGAAAAAGAGCCGATCAAGCTTGCTAAAGTTGGGACATTGACCTTCTTGTCAGTAGTTCAGCAACAAATAGAAGAAATAAAGAAAAGCCATGACAAACCTCCTAGAAGTAATAGTCTTTCCAGAATTGTTGGAAGTCCTGGGAGAATTCAAAGACACTATGCTTGAGTGTTTTCCCAAGACATTACCTCCTCAAAGACACATAGACCATCAAATCGAGTTGACCCCAAAGTTCAAGCCTCCCGCAAAGGCTCCATATTGAATGGCTCCTCTAGAACTAGTTGAATTGAAGCAGTAACTAAACAAATTACTGGTGACAGGATTCATTAGGCCTGTGAAGGCACCTTTTAGAGCACCCATACTATTTCAAAAGAAAAAAGATGACAACTTACGGACATGCGTTGATTATCGAGCCCTTAACAAGGTCACAATTTGGAACAAGTACTTCACAAAGCTGGATTTACGATCAGGTTTTTATCAAGTTAAAATTGTTGAAGGCGACAAGCCTAAAACGAACTGCATAACGAGATACAGAGCTTTTAAGATATTAGTAATGTCGTTCGACAACATTGTGCATACAGTGAGACCCTAAAGGATCACAAGACCCATCTTCATTTAGTTCTCAAAAAGTTAAGAGAGAATCAATTGTCAGTCAAGAATAAGAAACGCTACTTTGCTCAGAGGAGCATTGAATTCCTCGGCCATGTCATTAAACAAAGTCAACTTTGTATGGACGTTGACAAGATAAAGCCTATAAAGGATTGGCGGATCCCAACCTCCTGAACTACGTTCTTTCATCAGGCGGGCCAACTATTATCGATGGTTTCTCGAAGGATTTTCAAAGAGAGATACTCCTTTAACTTAGTTTACGAAGAAGCGAGTTCATTAGAAATGGACTGTTGGATGCGAGAAATCCTTCTTAGATCTCAAGGAAGCCATAAACCAGGAGCTCGTGCCTGCACTGACAGATACTTTAAAGCACTTTGAAATAGAGACGAATGCCTCAAACTTTTCATTACGGTCTTTATGCAAAATGGGCACCATCCCGCTTTCAAAAGTTGGAAGTTGAAAGCAATAGACATACAGTCGGAACTCTGTAACACTTTGCTTGAAGAATACTTCAAACACTTCATCAATAAAATTCAGGAGAATTGGCCAAGTTTCCTAAATGTGGCTCGATTTCGTTTTAATTGCCAGAAGAGTTGTTCCACAGGAATGAGTCCCCTCGAGATTATCATCGGGAGACCATATGTGATGCCCCACACTCTAGAACAACCTTACAATGAGAAGAGCCTTAAAGCGTTCAACTTCTTTAAAGAGTGAAATAGTATACGGAGCTAGCTCGAGCCTATCTGGAACGAGATGCTAAACACATGAAGAAATGGGCGACAAAAATCAAAGACCAAGGGAGTTTAAGATTGGAGACCTCGTTCTAGTAAAGTTTTTGTCTGATCAGCTTCACTTCAGAGGAAAGCAAGACAAAAGACTCATAAGAAAGTACGAAGGCCTAGTTGAAGTCATCGAGAAGGTCGAAAAAGCATCCTACAAAGTTCATCTACCTTCATGGCTGAAGATCCACCATGTCATTTATGTCAGCAACCTAAAGTCGTGTCACCAAGATGAGGAGGACATGGAAAGAAAGCAAGTTTTGAGGCCAAATATCATCTTCAACAAGCAAAAAAAGAAGAAAGTCGATGAAGTTCTAGCAAATAGAAGCATCAAGGTTGGCCATCGCAACTACAAGGAGTATCTGATCAAGTGGAAAGGGCTAGGAGAAGACGAAGTCTCATGTGAGATAGTCCAAGACTTGGAAGATTTCTCACAGAAAGTCAAGGAGTTCCAGCACAAGCAGAGACAAAGTTGACGAGGGCATCAACAACTTAAATGAGGGAGAATGTCAAGGTCTAGTGTCAAGGTCGGGACTTGTCGAGGGTTTGTTGCCCATGACCATCCACATCTTTAGTTTAATTTCCTGTTTACTTGTTTGTTTTCTATGTTTTTTGTAAAAAGTGACTCCTCGGCAACATAACATGTTTATTGTTGTTATAGCTAATATGGCCCAGATTACACTTTAGGAGGAGAGGCATCATCGCACAAAGACCCCTTACCAAACATTGTAATTTTACTAGTAATTAATGAATAAGCTCTTTGCAACACACTCTCTTTATTCGCACTATACTCATGATGCTCGAGTCGGATGAACTCGTATGCTCGTTCGTTCGTTAGACAAAAAGCCCACTCTAACGACGTGGACATTCAGTGTCGTTGGCGCACTCGTAGGCTTTTGTGGCCGTGATATTGGGTGTCGCATGGCCTTTTGAAAGTAGGACCGTGACACCAGGTCTGCACCATCCCGTGCTTGCCAACTCGCATGCTCTTTATCTTCGTGCGCATGCCATTCAGTGCATGACCTCCTGCCGCAAGTTCCATTATGTTCACCCTACTCTCAGCTCACTTGCCACCCTCAACCATGCCCGCACCTATCTTACAGTCCATGCTCAGTCTCCTTGCACGCTCGTCACGGCCGCATGACTCTTTGGATCGCAATTGTGACCGTTCGGCCGATCCCCCATTCATCCCTCGTAAAGGCCATTAACTCCACCCATTTACCCCACCATCAATTCCCTCCATTAATCTTGGCCTTTAATACACTACATTAACCTCCCCACCATCCCATTCACCTTCTAAGCTCCCAACGCTTTGGGTAATCCATTCTCGCCTAGCCTTCGAATCACCTAGCCATTATTCCAACCCGGTCCATCCCCACTCACCCCTCATTAACTCTGGCAAACCTCCTTTCTATTAAACCAGCCTTACCCATCCGTTAATCCACCCCATCAAAACCTACCATTAATTCCCTAACCTATCCTTACCCTTTACTCACTCATCTACCGTACTCTCCTGACCTCTTGGCCTCAGCCTTTACTAGCTACCTGCCCTCGTCTTAATTAAGTGAATCAGTTCACTTCATTGATTCACCAGCATGTCCTTCGGCCTCCTCTCATCCCACCCCTAAAAACCCTAAACCCGAGGCACGTCAAAAAGGGGTACTCGACTTAGAAGTTGGTACCAAGGTCAAGTTCCAAAGAGACGGTGATGGACACCTACATTTCCTTCTCAAAAAGAGTTTGGCATCGTCGTCAATGTGGTGGCAAATTTACAGTTAAACAAACGGTTTGACAACAAGATTTGCTTCCAAGGATTGAGAAAAGGAAACTAACAATTTTGGGTCACCAAAGATTTCGTAAGCGTGATTATTGATGGGCTCTTTGAGTTAAAAAATAGTTTGTCTACTCCGTGAGTTGGTCGGAAGACCTTTCTTTTCATAGATGATTGATGTAACAAAATCTCAATTTCGGGATTAAAAAATTTTCAAATTTCATGAAATCTCTTAACATTTTTATCATCTTACATGTATTAAAACAACCAATAATGTCGATTGATCAACATTATCTAATAGAATTATCATCATTTAAAGCATTAAAATTTGATTTTAAAATCTTAAAATGTGTATTTTTAATAATTTTCATTATCATCTTTTTTGTGGAAAGTAAACAATAAAAACTTGCCAATAAAAGACTCTTACATAAAATTCAAATAACTTTATGCATGTAAGGTTGGATGTGAGTCGATTTAAGTGTTATTAGAATTGACCATATTAGACTTAGCCTTCAATCTTGAGTTTGAAGCAAAGATCAAACAAAAACTCAGTTCTATAATTAAATTTTCTATCTACGTATAAAAAGAATATATATTTTCTATTTTGTTATAATCTTTTTAAATTATTTTATTCATATTTTATTAATTAATCTTTTAACTTTAATTTAAATTATTATTTTAATATATTTAATTACTATTTTAATCTAAGTTGTAATTATTATTTTAAAATTTTATTTTTAATATAATTTGATTTATTATATTCTTATTTTTTAATTATTATTTTAACCTTAATTGTAATTAATATAATTTGATTTATTTTGTTCATTACTATTCTAACCTTAGTTATAAATATTATTTTATTCTTAGTATTTTAATATAGTTAATAGCTATTTTAACCTTATTATTTTTAAAATAGAAAATGAGACTACTTTGAAAGGTGTTGTATCACCTTTTTTAATACTGAACTCTTGTTAGCGGTGCAATAAGATGTTACCAAATCGGCCCGGCCCCGTGGATAAATCGTACCAAACGGTTCGGTTAGTGCCGGGCCGGTTATATTTTAAAAAAACAATGATTACGGGTTTAAAAAAATTGTGAAAAACAATACTAACAACAATTTATTTTGATAAAAACCGTTCAACCGCTGAACTAAGGACAAAATCATCCTATCAATTTATTGTCACGGTTAGTGTTTCATCTTCTACGGTTCACTATCTATTTTCATCTTCGACTAGTTAGTGCTTCATCTTCTACTGTTACTGTTCATATTCGTCTTTATATTTTCATACCTTGAATTTTTCATTTATGTATTTGACTCAAATTTTCTAGTTCATAAACAGTGCCACCCTTTCTTTTACATCTTTAGTCTTTACCCTACTCGTGAGAAGTTTCAAACTTTCAAATACATTGAGTATCTTGGTAATTTTTTCTAATTTTAAAACATTTTGATTTTTACTAAGAATCAGAATATAAAACATTCTGACTTCTACTAGTTGCACGAAAGCTTATCCTTGTTTACCGATTTTACAAATACTAACTGTGCAAATTAGACAACTTGTGTGTTGATTTTCTACTGTCCAGTTCGGTGTTGATTGTTACGTTAGTTTTTGCTGATTTTTGGGTACAAATTAGACAAATTGTGAAAATATAAGTGTTTGTTGTTTAGTGAAGGTAAAACATTTTGATTTTTGTGTAAAAATTAGGTAAAATCAGCAAATTAGACAACTTGTTTACTGACTTTTACACTGTTTGATTTCGTGCTGATTTTTTAGTTGGTTTTTGTTTATTTTTTACTACAAATTAGACAAATTGTGCAAATACTGTTTGAGTTGACGTTGATGAAGATGATTTTTGTCATTGTAGCATTGCAAGATGAATTCCGTGGGTGATGAAAATTTACGAAATGATACTAAAAGATTTAAATATGAAGTTTGACCACATTTCACTAGGATAGTGAATAGTAACCGACCTAAATGTAATTATTGTGAATAATTTTATGCGGCTCATCTATCAAGAAATGAAACATCAAATTTGTTGAAGCATTTAAAGTCACGTAAGAAGTGTGAAAAAATGTTGATAGTACACAAAGGATTTTGATTTTCAAAAGTAATGATAGCAATATAAATATGATTTTGTCATTAACTACAACGTAAAAGATTGCCTATGATTTTAGTCGACTAGTTAGTGCTGCATCTTCGACTAGTTAGTGCTTCATCTTCTACTGTTACAATTCTAACAATATAATTATTTTATATGAGTTGTCTATGAAGGTAGTTGAAAGAATTATATTTAGAATTTTTTGCCGATATTTGAATAGTGAATTTTTAATGCCTTTGAGAAGAATAATTTCAAGTCAAATTCAAAAGATATTTGAGCATGAAATGAGCAATTTGCAAGAGTATTTTGTTAGTACTTCACAGTATTTATTGTAGATTTCACTATTGATGATAAGTTAAAAGATGATGAAGCAATTTTTTAATTAATGTTCGACTTAGTTTGATTAGATTTGATACTAATGTGAGGAGTGTTATTTTTCTAAGACTTATATTTGGAATTATCATATCTTATTTAGATATTTAATAGTTATCATGTCTCACCAAGGATAACTGATTTTGAATTAACTTTGTATGAAGTTATTATTTTACTGTTAGAATTGTGAATTGTTCGATAGAATTTAGTAACGATACATATGACATGATTATTTAAGTTTTTACAACATTTTATAAAGATTAAATTTTATAATTTTTGTAGTTTATTTAACGACACATGCTATACAACATGTTCGTGCATCGCAGGTGTGTCCACTGGTTCTGAAAGTTAGGTTACCGGGTGAGGGCTTGACTTCAATGAGAGGACCGTTTGAATTCATGCAGTGGCTATCCAATCAAACTTCAGGGTCGCATGCTTAATGGGCTTTCTGTGAAGTCTTGAGCTGGTTTTCTTAACCTGCAAGCTGAAGAGAAGTTAAAATCAGTTAACTTTTAAACCTCCGATAACCGATTTACAGTTATCCTTTAGCTTCTATAAAATCGAGTCTCTGTCAGAAGACTTGGTGCGTGAAAAAAGCTGGAAAGAAAAGCAGAGAGAGTAAAAGACGAAAGGAAACCAAGAAGAGAAGAAGACTTAGCTTCTCCACCGGAGCGTTGGAGAAGTCAGGAAGATATCTGGTTCTAGGTTGAAAACGAAGGAGTCTTTTACCACGATTTTGCTTCTGTAAAAGGAGAGAGTTTCGTCTGGAGGAAGAAGATAAGATCTCAGATCTGTGCTTATTTGTAACCTTGAGGAATATAATAGAAGTGTACCTGTTGCTGCCGTGGACGTAGGAGAGCCGTTGAATAGGCGATCTGAACCACGTAAATCCAAAGGTCTCAACTCTCCTTTCTCTCTCTTACAAACGGCATAATTCATACGCGTTTCCTTTTACTGAACACCACAATTGGTGCGGTGAACGTGGAGCCTCTGCAAAGGAAGAATGGCAAAGTTTGAAGCATCAATCTTTACCGGTAACAATGATTTCAGCTTATGGAGAATTAAAATGCAAGCATTGCTCGTACAACAAGGAGTTGGACAAGCAATTAATGAAACAGTAATGCAGAAACTAAAAGATACAGATAAATCAAAGGCCGAAGAAGTTGAAGCCAAGGCACATAGTGCAATACTATTGTGCCTCGGGGATGAAGTATTAAGGGAAGTAACGAGGGAAGACTCGGCCCTTAATGTTTAGAAGAAACTGGAATCTCTTTATATGAAGCGGTCATTAGCAAACCGACTATACTTGAAAAAGAAACTCTACAATATGGAAATGGATGAGTCAACTGAAATTCGAAAACATATTGACGAATTCAACAAAGTTATTCTGGATCTGAATAATATTGGAGTTATTGTAGAGGAAGAAGATCAAGCTATCATTCTTCTAAGTTCTCTGCCCAAGTTATACGACAATTTCGTGGATACCATGTTGTATGGTAAACAGACGTTAACAATGGATGAAGTTAAAGCAGCTTTGAATTCAAAGCTGCTCCAACAACGGTCTACCGGCTCGGAAAATATGCACGGTGACGGTTTAACGGTACGGGGCAGATCTCAATCCCGAGATCAAAAACAAAGAAGAAACAAAAGCCGATCAAAGTGGAAAGCAGCAAAGAAATGTTACTTTTGCAATAAAGAAGGTCATCTTAAAAGAAATTGTTTCGAAAGGAAAAAGAAGATAGCATAACAGAAATCTTCAGATCAAGGGAATGCTTCTGTGGTTTCCGAAGGATATGACTCTTCCGAGGTTCTAGTTGCATCGGAATTAAAATCAAATGATCAATGGATATTGGATTCGGGGTGTTCTTTCCATATGACACCCCGAAATGATTGGTTATTCGATTATACGGAAAAAACAGGAGGAAAAGTCTTGCTCGGGAATAATCAGTCATGTAATATTGAAGGAGAGGGTTCAATCCAACTTACTATGTATGATGGACAGCAAAGAATTCTACAAAATGTAAGGTACATTCCTAATCTCAAAAGAAATTTAATTTCTATAGGAATGCTGGATTGCTCGGGTTTCTCTATAAAGATTGAAAAGTCGATTATGAAGATCTCAAGAGGAGCACTGATTATAATGAAAGGCCTTTTACAAAATGGCCTATATGTTCTACAAGGAAGGATGACGGAAGTTCCAAATCTGAATGTATCCGAGAAGTATGAAATCAATGCCGAATGTTGGCATCGAAGGCTCGGTCATAGCAGTGAAAGAGGATTACTGGAACTTCAAAAACAGAATTTACTAACCGGCTGCAAGAACGTCAATATTAAATTCTGTGAAACTGTGTGCTCGGGAAATCAACTAGAGTGAAATTCGGAAGATCAACACATACTACCGAAGGTATTTTAGACTATATACACTCGGATTTATGGGGTCCAGAACAGGTCTCATCCCACGGAGGAGCTTCTTATTTTATGTCCATAATCGATGACTATTCTAGACGAGTTTGGATATTTGTTTTAAAGTCCAAAGATCAAACGTTTCAGACATTTAAAATCTGGAAGAATTTGGTTGAAAATGAAACCGGAAGAAAAGTAAAAATCCTACGGACAGACAACGGTATGGAGTTTTGCTCTAAAGAATTTGATAATTTCTGTAACTCCGAAGGTATCAAGAGGCATCGAACAGTACGGATAACTCCACAACAAAATGGAATAGCCGAACGAATGAATCGCACTCTTTTAGAGAAGGTTCGGTGCATGCTAATCACAGCAAATCTGCCACGGAAATTTTGGGCCGAAGTTGTTAAAACAGCTGGATACCTTGTAAATCTAAGTCCTTCAACAGCCTTGGGACTTAAGACACCGTTTGAAAAATGGTATGGATATGCTCCTAATCTAGAACGACTAAAAGTTTTTGGATGTGCTGCATACTGCCATGTGAACCAATCAAAGACCGAACCGAGAGCAAGGAAATGTATTTTTCTTGGCTATCAAGAAGGGGTAAAAGGATTTCGACTTTGGTGTGTGGAATCAGGAAAAAAAGGCCTAATTATCAGCCGAGATGTAACGTTCAACGAGCAAAGTTTCCCGTTTAAAGGGGAAAAACAAGTGGTGGATAAATCTAACGAAATTCAACAAGTTGAAATGGGAGATTATCTGCAAAATGAATCATCTTCTTCTCATCCACCAAGAGCACATCTTGAATCTGAAAATATATCAGATTCAGCCCCGGCTGAAGATGAGTCAATTCTAGACTATCAACTTACGAGGGATCGGTCCAAGAGAATCATTAGACCGGTTCAGAAGTTGGGATATGCCGATATTATGGCATATGCATTACAAACAACTGCTGATCTATCTAATTCAGAACCCCTGAATTATGAAGAAGCAATCAGTGGATCAAATTCGGAAAATTGGAAGAAGGCTATGGCAGAGGAATATAATTCTTTGCAAAAGAATACGACTTGGTCATTGGTTAAAAGGCCAAAAAATCAAAAGATCATTGGAACAAAATGGATCTTTAAAATTAAAGAAACTGGAGAAAATCTAAGTAAACAGAAGTTTAAAGCAAGATTAGTTGCTAAAGGTTTTACACAAAAACATGGAATTGATTTCACGGAGATTTTTTCTCCGGTTGTAAAGCAAACTTCTATTAGATTACTCTTATCCAAGGTGGCTGTTATGAATCTCGAGCTACATCAAATGGATGTAAAAACAACTTTCTTACATGGAAAAATAGATGAAGAAATTTACATAACTCAACCTCAAGGTTTTGAAGATGTAGATACTTCAAAGGTGTGCCTATTACACAAGTCTCTCTATGGACTAAAACAATCTCTGCGACTGTGGAATCAGGAATTCAATAAATACATGATTGAAATAGGGTTCTCTCGAAGTAAACACGATAATTGTGTGTATACCCGAGAGAGGAACAACCCTAGTGAACATCAATATATTGCTCTATATGTTGATGACATGTTATTGGCAGGAGGGAATTCAGCTGATTTAGCAGAATTGAAGAAAGTCTTATCATTAAGATTTGATATGAAAGACTTGGGCCCAGCAAAATATATGCTAGGCATTGAAATAAACCGAGACAGAGAAAATGAGATAATTTCTCTATCCCAAGTTGCCTATCTAAAGAAGGTACTTAATCGGTTCAACTTAATGAACTTGAAATCTACCAAGACTCCACTTGGGGCTCAATTCAAGTTAAGTCATGATCAAAGTCCCAAGACCGAAGAAGAAAAATTGTTTATGAGAAATATTTCATACTCAAATTTGGTCGGAAGCATTATGTATGCTATGATATGTACCAGACCTGACCTAGCCTACTCAGTAAGTGTGGTAAGTAGGTTTATGGCTAATCCCGGAAAAGAACATTGGAATGCCCTGAAATGGGTTATGAGATACATCTCAGGAACTTTGGATATATCTCTGATTTTGGGAAAACAAAAATCAGATTTAAATCCACTAATTGGATATGTTGATTCTGACTTTGCCGGTTGCAAAGACACGGCTAAGTCTATTTCGGGATATCTTTTTACAGCCTATGGAGGAACAGTGAGTTGGAAAGCAAACTTACAGAAAGTTGTGACCTTATCTACTACAGAGGCAGAATATGTTTCTGCATGTGAAGGAATGAAGGAAGCTTTATGGCTTAAGGGGATAACAAATGATTTGAGATTTACCACTCTTAATATCACGGTCTTTTGTGATAATCAGAGTGCAATTCATCTCATAAAGAACCCGGTTTTTCATGATAGAACTAAACACATCAATGTTAAGTTTCACTTCATCCGAGATATAATCGAGACTCAACAACTATCTATACAAAAGATAAGCACAGGAGATAACCCCGCAGACATGCTGACAAAGGTGTTATCAGTCACTAAGTTTAGACACTGTCTAAACTTAGTGAACATTAAATCTTCCAAAAATATAGAGGGAGAGCAGCAAGGTATACCTCGGGTCAAGTTTCAGATAAACGCTCACGGAGGAGATTGTGAAGTCTTGAGCTGGTTTTCTTAACCTGCAAGCTGAAGGGAAGTTAAAATCAGTTAACTTCTAAACCTCCGATAACCG
>QAOC01042410.1:0-154319 GCA_003255005.1 Begonia fuchsioides | reverse complement strand
GCAATTTGATTCTCACTCTTACAGTAGAGAACTTCAATGACTTCATCTTTTGTGAGATCCCTTAAGAAGTGAAACCTGACATCTATGTGTTTGCTCCTGCCATGAAACACGGGATTTTTGGAGAGTTTAATCGTTGATGTGTTGTCACAATAAATTGCAGTTGGTCCTCTTTGCTTGAACTGCAGCTCCTCAAGTATCTTTCTGAACCATATAGCTTGACAGGCACAAGCTGTAGCAGCTACAAATTCTGCCTCAGTAGTTGATAAAGTGACAATAGATTGTTTTTTAGAAGACCAAGCAACAGCTCCAGAACCTAATATGAACACATAGCCCGAAGTACTTTTTCTGTCATCTTTGTCTCGGGCATAATCACTATCAGTAAAACCCAACAAATCTGATTTGTTTCCTCTCTTGTAAAACACTCCGCAATCAACTGTTCCCTGCACGTAACGAAGAATTCGTTTGGCAGCTGCAAAATGAATCTCCTTTGGGCATTCCATATACCTACTAACAAGGCTGACAGAATATATTATATCAGGTCTAGTAGTAGTCAAATACATCAGACTTCCCACAATTTGTTTGGACACTCTACTGTCCACTTTCTGCCCTTCTTCTGGATATTTCACAAGTTGAAGATCAACTTCAGTTGGAGTTTCGGTAAGATTACAGTTCTTCATTCCAAACCTGTCAAGGATTTCTCGAGCATACTTTCTTTGAGTAATAAAAATACCAGCAGCAGATTGCACCACTTCAATGCCAAGAAAATAGTGCATCATTCCAAGATCAGACATATCAAATTCAAGCATCATGGATTGCTTAAATTTTTCAAACATAACAGCATCATTTCCAGTATAAATCAAGTCATCTACATATAAAGACACAACAAGAATATTTTCTCCTTCAACTTTAACAAACAAAGTATGCTCATATGGGCATTTAGAAAAACCTTCCTTCGAAAAATAGGCTTCAATGCGACTATACCAAGCTCGTGGGGCTTGTTTAAGTCCGTATAAAGCCTTTTTTAGCTGATACACTTTAAATTCATCTCCAACTTTAACATAACCAGGAGGTTGTTCGACAAATACCTGTTCTTTCAAGTCTCAGTGCAAGAAGGCCGACTTGACATCCAACTGGAAAATGGGCCACGAATTTTGTGCTGCCAATGCAATCAATAATCTAATTGTATCATGTCTTGCTACTGGAGCGAACACTTCTTCATAATCTACCCCGAATTCTTCCTTGTAACCTTTTGCCACCAAGCGAGCTTTATACTTGTCTACCTCACCATTTTCTTTCAACTTGGTCTTAAAAATCCACTTCACATCGATTGTTTTCTGACCTTTCGGAAGCTCAGTCAGCTTCCATGTGTTATTTCTTTCAATAGCTGCAAGTTCTTCATCCATAGCTTTTCTCCATTTTGATTGCTTTACTGCTTCTTCAAAGGTTACAGGATCACAATCTGCAAAAAGAGCAAAATTAACATCTGGATCATCAAATTGACCAATTCCCGTTACTTCATAATCATCCATCCATATTGGTCTTTTTCTGCTTCTCGGTTCTCTTGCAACTACCGGTGAGACTTGAGTCACCACTTGTTCATCTTGAGCAGCAGGAACCACAGTATTATGTTGATTTTCAGCTTTATCTTGTTCATCAAAGTCTGCTGGAATTTGTCGTTGAGAACCAGATTCACTCCATATCCAGAAATTTTCTTCGTCGAATATTACGTCTCGATTAATGACAATTTTCTTGGTGATAGGACTATATAGTTTGTAAGCTTTGGAACAATCGCTAACACCAAGGAAAATGCATTTCTCACCTTTGTCATCAAGCTTTGTTCTTGTTTGATCTGGAATACGGGCATAACAAATGCACCTGAAAATTCTAAAATGATCAACATTAGGCTTTCGACCGCTCCAGGCTTCCTCTGGTGTCATATTTTGAACAGATAATGTAGGACTTCGATTCAAAATATGAATGCTCCAGTTAACAGCTTCAGGCCAGAAAGCTTTTGGAACACTGCTTCTTGTTAAGAGACTGCGCACCATATTCATTATAGTGCGATTTTTGCGCTCACAGACACCGTTTTGTTGGGGCGTATAGGCTGTTGTCAGTTGCCTTTTAATGCCATTGCTTTCACAAAAATCTGCAAATTCTTGTGAATTGTATTCCCTGCCTCGATCTGTGCAAAGTACTTTGATTTGACTTCGTGCTTCTTTCTCCACCATAATTTTAAAGCTTTTGAAAGCTTCAAAAGCATCAGATTTGGCCTGTAAAAAATAGACCCATGTTTTCCGACTAAAATCATCAATAAAGGTAATCATGTATCTTTTACCTCCATTTGAAGATGGATTAATTGGACCGCAAAGATCAGAATGCACCAGCTCCAACACATTTTTGGCTCTCCATGATTTTCCCTTAGGAAATTGATTACGTTGCTGTTTGCCAACAGCACATTCCTCACATATTTGAGAAGGAGCTGTAATTTGAGGGAGACCACTGACCATATTCTTCCGTTGCAAAGTGCTCAAGCCACCAAAGCTCAAGTGGCCATAACGAAAATGCCATAACCACGATGTATCTGTTACATTGGCCGAGAAGCAGGAAGAACTCGAACTCTGCAACTGAAGTGGAAACATACGATTTGCTGTCATGCTAACTTGAGCAATCAAACCCAGCTTTGAATCTTCAATTCGACATAATCCATTTTTAATGGATATCTCATAACCTTTTTCTTGTAGTTGACCAATACTAAGTAAATTGGTCTTTAAATCTGGAACATAAAACACATTAGAAATTGTGTGGAAAGAGTTGTCTTTGTCATGTAAAGTGACATTGCCTTTTCCAATGACAGATACAACAGAGTTATCACCGAACTTGACGGTATTGCGGAAGCTTTCATCCAATTCAGAAAATGCCTTCTTGTCTCCGCACATGTGGTTGCTACACCCGGTGTCCAAATACCACAGATTTTGTCGAGTTTCTTCACTTGCATAACACACCATCAAGAGAGAAACTTCTTCTTCCTTCTCTGCAAAGTTAGATACTTCTGCACTCTGTATATTTAAATTTGTTCGACATTCTGATTGGTAATGACCATACCTATGGCAGCGATAGCACTCAACATTTGTTTTGTCTATTGACTTTGGTCTCTGAGTTGTTGAGTCATGTCCTCCACGTCCCCTTCCTCTTCCTTGAAACTGATTATTATTTTGTTGATGGTACTGTTGATTACCTCGACTATAGCTTCCTCTCCCCCTACTCCGACCTCGGCCTCTGCCTCGATCTCCACTTGTTTTAGAAGGATTATCTGTGGTTGCTTTCAGCGGGTGCTCTTCTTTGTCCTGCTGGATGATTTTCTGCTCATGAACTAATAAAGAACTTTGCAATTCATCAATGGAGAGTTCATCAATATCCTTCGATTCTTCGATAGAGCAGACAACAAAATTAAATTTTGGTGTCATTGATCGAAGAATTTTCTCAACAATGGTGACATCCTGCATTTGCTCTCCATGGATTCTCATCTTGCTTGCAATTGCCATAGTTCTTGAAAAGTAATCTGCAATTGCCTCTCCTGACTTCATACGTAAAGTCTCAAATTCAGTTCGGAGTCCTTGGAGTTGTACCCTTTTTGCCTTCACATTGCCTTGATGCTTCTTCATGGAGTCCCAAATTTGCTTGGAGGTTTCTTTGCAAAAAATAGTCTCCAAAATGAAACGATCGATAGCTTGAAACAGATAATTTTTAGCCTTAAGATCTTTCAATTTTAAGACTTCAAATTCTGTTTTCTGAGCTTCCGTAGCTCCTGTTGCTGGTTCTGCTACTCCAGATTCAACAACATTCCAATACTCCTTGGACCTCAAGAAGTTCTCCATGAGCATGCTCCAATGATCATAGTGACCATCGAAGCGCGGAATAGCTGGTTGTACGAAATTGTCTGAGGAAGTCATTGAATGTTAGCTGCTGCTATTATATGCAATTTTCAAGCTCTGATACCACTGAAGAAAGTAATTGTGTATATCAGTAAAAGAAA
The DNA here is from genome assembly GCA_003255005.1 of Begonia fuchsioides. Classification (NCBI taxonomy): domain Eukaryota; kingdom Viridiplantae; phylum Streptophyta; class Magnoliopsida; order Cucurbitales; family Begoniaceae; genus Begonia; species Begonia fuchsioides. The sequence goes on along the minus strand of QAOC01042410.1, from coordinate 150,286 downwards.
GCTAGGAAGAGAATTCATATCTTTATTGATCAACATAAAAGAGCTCTTATAGAGTTGTACACAAACTGAAATAGCTAAAAAATAGGCTAACAACTACCACGTTAACTGACCACTAAAAAAAAACTGCAACTTCTAGCTAAAGACCAGGATACTAATTGACTCAGTTTAAACTACTTTTATTTGACTAAATCAAACAAATATCTAACATTTTAACATAAAATCAGGAAGATTATGGAATTTATCAATAATGTTGGGAGGTCTGCTTCAACGTGAAAGATTGAAAAGTATTCTACTTGAATTATTATTTTTTTTCCCGGAACTACTTCTTGATTAGCATCAAATTTATAAAACAAATTAAGTTAAACCTAGATGTAATCATATAAATGTTTTCTATCTTCTTTTTTAAGTTTATTTTATGCTATCATATTTCATCACCTAGGTTTAATTATCTTTTTTGGGATTCTATCATTTTATTTTCATAAATGATTCATGTGATTAAATCAAAAAGTAAGAGAATGAAATATAATTAATTTATTAAAGCAGTTTGGCCCAATATTTATAGACGTATGCGCTCTAAAGCTGAAGATTTTTTTTTCATTGAAAAAATCGTGATTGATTTACTGGTCTCAATCAATCGTTACACTTTGACTCTTATTTGCAAACAATGTCACACTTACTTATATTGGCTTTCTTTTTGAACGACGACACATCAGCTTTACTTTATAATTTTTTGCTCGAGAAAAATAAAGCACTCTATGATCGGATTACGTTTTTACAATTTGCTCAAATTCACACTTTATAAATAACTCTAAAATAAAATCATTATGTCTGAGTAAAAAATTCAGCATCGCTTCTGCGTCATTTTTTTAATATGAATTCTTGACTTCTTTGAGCTCTTATATTTATAAATTTAGTCTTTTGTTGAGCTTCAGTCGACTTAAATGTGTTCCGGTTGATCTAAAATTTTTAGCCGTTGGAATATAGTCGTTGATGAGATTTTTTGATCGACCAATACATTTTTCTATCGATCCTTTAGTGATTTCGATCGACCTTTTTAGTGACATGACATTTCTGGACATTTTTGGGCAATTTCGATCGATCCCTCTAGAAGTTTGAAATTTTTTTGACAATTTCGGTCGACTCTTGTGACAATAAGGGTTGACTCCTGCTATAATATTTACACAATTATTTTTTTGAAAATAGCTCAAACAAACTTCGATTCGAACGAAACTGAAAATGTTTGAGCACACGTGTTAGAAATATTAAATACTCATTTTTAAAGGGTATTATTACATTGAGACTGTTGTCCATCCTTATAACTTTTTAATTCATTGAGACTTCCAAAAATAAATAACAACTAAAATATTATCTTCCTAGCTACATAATGTGTGATTGAATATTATAAATTGAAAAGATGTTATTTTTTGCATTAATTATACGTGATGCGAAGATGCTTACAAATATTTCTTTTTATACATATATATATTAAAATTTCATTGGATGTCACCAAGCTCCTATAGAATATAATAAAATAAAATATTTTTTTAATTACACAAAATAAGATAAGATATAAATACATGCCGAAGGACTCGTTGGTCTTTTCCGATTAAATCAATCCAAGAAAAACTTAATAAACCAAGAAAAATGGGGTTGGAATTTGAGTAAGACCTTGGCTTGAACATGCCAGTCACAAGGGGCCACATGTTTTCCTCACGTGGGCCACCCCACTGCCATTGGCTCCTTAACTCCACTAGTTTTTATATTAATTAAAATCATTTATTTTTGGAATAATGTGATGCGAAATTATATTACAAATTTGATGAGTATTGAAATGCGAAGATTAACGTAGACCTCCCCTGCTAGGGTATGTTCTTGTATAAATATTGATTTAATTTGAAAAAACACCAACATTTTTGTTTCTAAAACTTGATTTTTTTTAAACGGATGATCAACGCTTTGAATTTCACGTCTCAAGTCTTGTTGGTATTTTCAATTAAATATTTTTAAATCAGCACCGAGCCAAAGATTTTAGTTCGGTTTGGTTTTTGGTTAAAACCGGACCAATTTCCGCTCCTACATGATTATAAGTTGCAATTTTTTTAAAAATCAAGAGCACGAGACAAATTCGACCAAAATAAGTAATTCTAGATTAAATGGTAGTTTGGTTTGGATTGATTTTGTTAATCCCTAATCTTTAGTAAAGGTATGTTTAGTGAGATTCTAAATTTTTTCTAATATTATCATTCGTGCCCCTATACATGAATTGTCACAAGGTTAATTATTATGAATGTAGTGAGATGATTTTTCCCTCTATGGTCTCTCTCCATGTATACATATATATCATTAATAGACGCGTCAACTTCAAAACAAAATGAAAAGGACAGGCTTGGGTATGCCAGCAAATTGCCAGCTTAATGTTTTATTTTCTTTTCTCTGCGGGGGGGCTTGGTGGAAGCAACCACATTAAAATCATCAAACAATTTTGGTCTCATTGCTTTGCTCGATGCTCGATTTCATCCTTTTTACAACCCTTGTCTCCTTCAATTCACCCTCTCTTTCTCATTTTATGCCCTTTGTGTTCTTTTCCTTTACAACCCATCATTTTCTCCTCGTCTCATTTACTTTTCTTTCAGTTATATTACGTATAGCTGTGATCGATTTCGTAAAGCAAATTACCAATCGATTCTACTTAAAAATATCGACCCTCTTTGCGATTGTGACATTATGAACAAATGTTTTGCAGTGCGTGTTTTCCATGTTAAATTCTTTGCTTATTTTCCCCATAGCTCATTAGAAAAGCCCAAGTACGGAAGATTACTTTTATGGGCCATGAATGAAGAAGGCCCATGACCAATTCATCAAGAACATTGAATCATTCTAGATTAGTGATTCCCAATCACGACCTCTCGAGTTAGGACGTTAACAAAGTAAGCTATGCTATCGTAAGCGTAATGGTTTCGAAGTCAACTGCTGGAGTCCTCAGCTCCAACATGTTCTAGTCAAGTGTTTTGTGAGGCAAAGTTCTAACCAATCAGTGCAGATTCGGTCGGGAATTAGATCCGCTTTTAGGGGTCAAAAATGTTAAAATCTAATTAAACCATGGGGAAAACAATCTACTAAACCCGACCCAAAATCTATTAAAATCTAACTCAAATCGGAAACCTATTCTAAATATATACCAGAATCCAAAAACCCGACTTCATTTGATAACCAAAGTTATTAGTTTTTGTATTTATGTAAAATTTAAAACAGAACAGATGAGTTACTTATGACAGTTTAAGCGCCAATTGACGATGGTACCCTTCGTTCCATACTTCGTTCCAGACTTGCGTTTCCCTCCGGATCTTCGATCGGGGAGGTCGTCTAGCATGAACCAGAGGACCGACAGCGGAACGTGCGAGGTCTTAAATGGTGGCAATCTTGGACTGACCAGCCAACAAGCTCTGCGGTTTCTTCTTTAACCTTTTCAATGTTCTTGTAATCGGATCGAACATGTCCTTCTTTCTTTTACGTTATGTAGTTTTGAATTTATAGTTCTACGGTAGAGCTATTTAATGGCAGTGCATATATTTTTATGAGCTAAATTTCATGGAAGTGTACTATTTAGTTTGAATCAGATAAAATCTTATCAACCTAACCGAACAAGACCAAGATCGACCCAAATTTGTTCGTTTATTTTCATTTCAGAACAAAAAACAATTTGAACATAATCCCACGTTTGTTCCGTTCCTAATGTGAAAAACTCCAGTTCCAAAACTTCATATCGATGGATTAGAAGATTCTACCCCAAAATCAGAACAAACAAAGGGTAACTCTCTCATCCTTAGTTAATGATTCCTTTAACGAATGAATAATAAACGCAAGAAATTCTGGTATATTATAAGAATATACCACATAACTCATAAACTAGATTCAAATGATTAAGAAAAGAAACGAGACTTGGAGGACATCTCCATCCAAGAGGAAAGGAAAGGTAGAGAAGCTCAATAAAGGCACAAACTCATTCAAATTGCAAAACCCAATCCAGTTTGGACCAACAAAGATAATGGTATTTGGAATGAAAGAACAATGCCATAGCTCCCACTGCCTTTTGCAGGAAAATCACATTAACATGAACACACTTAGGGAAAATGCAGCAAAAACAGCCGGTCCAACTCCAAATTGAAGCCTATCTCCATCGCTCGCAAGCTGTACAGGGAACAAGCAACTACCGGTTGAGGCATTCATCCGGACAACCTCGGCCAGACCGTTGAAAACACAGGCCTCCACGCTCTGATCTTGCATCTGATAATACATGTTGAATGCGTACGAAACCTTGGATACCTCGCTCAAAGTATTGCACGAAGCTCCACTCACGAGGCTAGTGCAGTCGGCATTGGCACAGGCATAGCTGATTTCTGGGGCGGCTCTATTCAGATCCCGCATTTCGCTCTTCATCAAGCACCAACTGTTTTCCAAGTATTGAACACCCTTTGCCCCCACTAACATCTTATCGAGCCCCTTTCCGCTAAGATCCATAGGAAACTTTGGCTGGCCATCGTATCGGAAGATGCCCCAATGGCGTTCGAAGGCGCCGGGGGCAATGCTCTTCATGTTCTCGTCCAGAAGCCCGAAGAGGTACACTTCTAATGGTCCAGGCCTTAAAGGAGTTCCTTTGTTGCTAGCCAGTTTCTTGAGAAGACCGTCGTAGAATCGCTTGGCCAGTTTCAGATTGCCGAATTTATCTCCGTCTGTTGGCCATCCAACTTCTCCTATTACGATCTTCAAATCAGCAGCACCCACCTTCTTCAATGACCAAATAAGAGTGTCGTAATTTGCATCAAATACGTTCGTATAGCTGATGCTTTTGTCCTGAATTGATTTCCCACCATCGAAGAATGCAAAATCTAAGGGGAAATCATCGTTCTCGTAGAGACTAAGAAAAGGATAAATGTTTACGAAAAAGGGCGCTTTATTATCCAGGAGGAACTTCACTATTTTCACCATTAGATCTTTAACGTCAGGACGAAAGGCTCCATCTGAAGGTTTATCTGACTGTGAATAATAAACGTCTGCATTCAGAGGGACTGTAGCTTTGATTTTGTCGCCATGGCCAGCCTCATCTAAAGCTTTTTGAATGTTTTGCAGAGCTGGAAACGTATGCTTCTCAAATGAATGATTGTAACTGGCCAAGAAAGGCTCATTTCCTACACCCACGTACCTGTGAAAAACCAAGATGAATAATTTATGGAAAGAACATTTGCTCCTACACATTTTCGCTATCAAATCTTAAATTATAAGAGTTTTTAGCAGCGATTTATTATTTAAGCTCTCCACTCGATGACGAATGACAAATATGAAAGTCTAATGATCACAAACCATCAAGCTTGTCAATTCGACACACTATTGCCTCTTTTGGTGAAGGAATTTGATCCTTTTCTCCGGAAAAAAAGCAGGACATGATTAGTGGCATAGATATCTTTTGTTCTGGTAAAGACATAGTAATCAAAGAATTCATACAAAATTTCAATGTGGGAGAAACTATTGGCGTATATTTTGTATGTTTTATGAACAAAATAAGTATGGCTCATAAAATTAGAAACGAAGATGATCATACCTGATGTCCACACCCCCATCATACAAGTGTTTTGTAACATTCTCTTTCACCCAATCTTTTGCATCGTCGTGACTATTCGCAAATCTTTTCAACTGGTTATTAGGTATTGCGAGCATGACCTCAATTCCACTCCCGGCAAGGGCATTAACAGTCCATGAATCTGCATCGAAAAGCTTCACTTTCTTGATGCCATTGTCCTTCAGAAGATTAACAACAATGCTTGGGGGCAGAAGGTGCGATCCCATCGTTCCCCAATTGACACCAAGCCCTTGGGAAAGCTCTGCCATGGCTAAAACCGCCATGGAAGCGGCGAAATAGGTGAGGACGCCGGGCAGAGCCATGGTTTGAGCCGGTGCGGGGAGCTCTATCGTGGTTATGGAACTGCAATGTCTTCGCGACAGGGATGGAGAAATTGAACAAAAAGAGGGAAAATAATGATGCGGGAGAGAAAAACTGAGATTCCATGGCTATTCTTAGCAATTCTATGGCTGTCGAACGAAATTTCTGCTACAGAGAATGCCTAATTCAAGTAAAGAAATCGAACTAAGGGTTTATGTACCGATAGAAACAAATTACAAACATTCGAACAGCATTTCCCCCATTGTAACATGTCAATTCTCGTATCAAACCATCCAATTCCAGTTCTTCGCCGCTAAAGTACGCTTTTCGAAATATGAGTCGCTCTATCTCGCCCCATAACGAGCTTCAGTGAAGTTCGCCTTCGTTTGAATTTCATTCTTTTGTGTTTGCTCTGCGAAATAGCATCCATGGCTCTTAACTGCTCACACCAAGTAAAGAACAAAGAAAACACAAACAGAATTAGGTTAAATAGCAACGTACCCCTGAGTTATGGGAATAGTACAAAAATAATTTAAAATTTAAATATTATTAATAACCATATTGAATTTTACAGCATATTATATCATTATATATATTTTTTAATTTAAGATGTCGATCGATTTTGCTTGTTATTTTTATCAATTTAATTAGTTTTAAAGACGGTCGAGAAATTAAAAAAAGACAATAATAAATTAACATTTCTATTTAACTATACCAACCTCATAAAATGAGAATATTCACAAAATTAAAATTGTAAAATATTTTTATTATTTTTTTGTCGATGAATTGTATTAATTAAATAGACTAAAATCGTTAAAATTAATAAAATATGTGATCGCATGATCTTTGCTAAAATTATAATAAAATTTAAGTGTTCATTGTCGACAGTCAAGTTTTAAGATATTCGTTAAAAATACGCTCATATGTAAGAAGTAAATTAATATTTACCAAAATAGTAATAATAATAGCTTCGTAGGATTTACAAAAATAATAACAGATTGGAAACATTAAAAGATAAACATGACAATGTGAATTAAGTATGGACATAATCTAGTTATAACCGAAATAAAATTGCCCAAATTATTCATAGTTTTATATCCGGAACTGCTGAATTTCGAGACCAGAACCACAACTTGAATTAAAACAGACCATTTTTCACTGATCGCTCACCGACCGATTGCAAAATTCTGAAAAACAACAAACATATTATTGTTGTTTTAGCTAGGGCGACATTGGATTAGGTCTTATTAATCATGGGGTTGAATTTTTAGTCTAAATAATTTCATAGTTTCTGAGCCCCTGAAATATAGACCAGATTGTGAACCTTGGATTATTGAAAACTTGAAACATGAACGGTTTCTTTACGACGAAATAACGAACAGAAATGGTTCCCGGAACTGATATCCTAATTAAAACTGTAATGTTGATCAGGTTTTGGTTCCGATTTTGTGAACCGTAGTACGAATAACAGTTATACATCACTTGCGACGGCAAACAAGATAAGAGTATAAAAGAGTTTTTTCCACTGTAGTAGTAACCTTAGTTTTTGATGAAAGAAAGTAGTGTTCAGTGATTTCTAGATATTTACTGCGAATATCAATCAATGGCAGGGCCAGGGGCCACTGTTGTTATCTACCTTCTAAAATACTAGTTTCATCCTTCCCCTTCAGTTCCATCTTTTCGAGTTCTTCAGCCCTTTCGATTTTGATTTCGCCTGCTGAAACGCTTGCATCTTCTGTTTTTTCCGAGCTTCTTTCTCGGCCTGTTAATTGTTTTCATACATTCTAAGTTCATATCCATCTTTTCGATCATATGGATTAAACAAGATAAGCTTTTCCCTTAATCAAGTCAATTTTGCAATGAGAAAGCTTGTTTACCTTTGACATCTTGGATTTGGCTTTAATTTTGGGTGCTTTTTCATCGAGTTCAGCTTCTCGTTCTTCCTCTCTCATTCTTGCGTCGATATTTTTCTCCAGATAATACTACAACATAATTAAAGCAAAATATTCAAAAGATAAAAACAATATGCAACGATGAATGAAGTTTTAAAGAAATATCTGAACGAATTCCTATCTCAGATTGTACTTATTGATCATATTCTGCATAAGATAACTGCAAGTCTAGATTGAGATACTGGAAGAAAAGTGATTTCATTTTTCTGAAAGAAAATTACTTGAGAGAGAAAGCTTTTTGCATCTAAAGTATTCCTTTGTCTACACATAAGTTATTCCAAAAACACAGAAGAATGAGCTGCTGTAAGTTGTTTCCAGATTTTTTATTTTTTAAAAATTGAAAACTGTTTATTATCTCACTACCCAGAAAACGGCCATCTCTTCCTCAACGTTCGAATTAATCAGACATGAATGAGCAGATACGTTGCAGGGAGGAAGGTAGGATTGATACTTACATTATAATCCCCGGCGTAGTCCTGTAAATTGCCGTCCTTAACTTCAATCACTCTATTTACAATTTGTTTGATAAAATATCGATCATGAGAAACGGCAATGACGGTGCCACTATACTCTGTTATAGCCTCCTGATAAATATCAGGGATTACAAGTGATATTCGCGATACTTTTTCACATTTATAAATACAGAAAATATTTTTAAATAAACAGAAATGGAAACAAACCTCAAGCATTTCCTTTGAAGGTATGTCAAGGTGATTTGTTGGCTCATCTAATACCAGCAAAGTCGATGGTGTCACCATGAATTTGCAAAAGGCAAGGCGTGCCTACCAAAACATAAGGAGATAAAATTCAAGTTTTGTCAAAGAAAATTTATCACCAACTTACGAAGAAAGTATACACACTGCGTGAAAATGTAGTAAGTCGTCACAACAATAAATAATAATCTATGTAGTAGGTAAATGAAAAAAGATCATTTCTTTGTAATTTTCTCTCCAGAGTCTTGGCTAAACCATTTTTTTCAATATCACGGTTTAAGTCCGTTAGTTTCTTCATGGTTAGTTAATTTAGGCTAGATATTTAGATTAAAAACTTATAATCAAACTCTCGCGAAGAACATGAGAGAGGTTAATGCATATGTTACTAAAAATATGCCCCTTATTCAAGCATAAAGTCATATAGAAAAACTAACTACATGAACAGTGATTGCAAAAAGGCACTACAAATGTTGATCACATTCCAGAATAAATTGTGCATTATGTTAATAAGCCATGTCATTGTTATAGATTACCAAGATTTTGTTCACCACACATTACTCAAAACAGAATATTTCCCGTTAAGAAAATTTTAAGTTGAATTGCAGATTGGAATCCTAGAACATCACAGAGTTACCGTGGCAAAGATAAGGCCAAAAGAATGTAAAATATCAACTGAATTCAGATGAAGGGAAGAATTACTACTTCTCAAGTTTAATATTATAATCGTAGTCAGAGCAATCATTCTCATTTTTTAATTTTGGGGTCATAGTACTTCATACGTAATAAGAAGAATAAAGATAGGCCTTATTTCCTATGGGAGGAGAGCAAAAGATAGCAGGGAGGAATTATCTGGAAGGAAAAACTCCAGGAGTTGGAGTGTAAAAAGGGGCTGGAGAGCAGTTGGTTGGGAGCTTATCCGTCGATGAGGCACTGAGAATCAGACCTTCTGTGGGTCCAAAAATTAGATTTCTAAAGTTTTCTTGGTAGAATACAACTCTTCCTACTTCTGTGTTGCTTGTTCTTGTTAGGGTACCAACCTTATGAGATGAATTGACAGTTTAATAGGTACACCAAGTGATAGAGTCGACAATACATGAAATCAATCAGAGACTATTGCCACTAATTATATGAGCTCAATCAAACAGTAAAGTTAATCAAGGAAACGAATAGAAATAAGAAAATACAAATAACACGTAGAATTTACCTTCTCACCACCACTCAACAAGGAAACCTTTCTATCAAGCATCTCAGCCTTGAAATTACAACGCCCAAGGAGTCCCTTTATGTCATCAATTCTCCAGTCCTCTGCAGCTTCTTCGACAATTTGAAGAACGGTTTTTTCTAAATCAAGTGCCTCGGCCTATAACAAAATTAGATCATCACCCCAAGTATGTCACTCTTCAAATTAAACAAATGAATTGGGTTAATAGCTATTATTTTAATCATACTACAATAATAAGCTGACTTATAAAGGTGTAGCCATGGAAATGACATTAGAACATGGTCAGTGATATATCTGTCTTTTTTCATTATATTGAGACATTAAAAAGACACTCTTTCGTCTAACTTGGAAGTCACAAGTGTCAGAGTCTGTTATTCAAGGTCAGGTGAAGCAATTATTTGGCAAACAAACTAACTTTGACATAATAACAACATGGGTTTGATTCAATCAATGAGATACTACTACTAACCTGATTTTGCTCAAAATAGTTAGGGAGGACATTATGCTCCCCAAGGATAACTTCACCACCTCTTGGCTTCTCTAAACCCATTATGAGTTTGAGTAATGTACTTTTTCCACACCCATTCGGTCCAATTATTGCAATTTTCTCTCCCCTTTCAATGGTAAGATTCGCCCGTCTAAATAGAATCTGGTCATTGAAAAGAACTCATAACTAATTCATAATGCTAGACGAAAGCATTACTAATTGTTATATCTCAGTTAGTAAAGCAAGTGACCTCACCCCATCATCAAAGCCAAATTCCAAATTTTTTATTGTTACAACAAATCTTCCACTTTGTCCCCGCTCAGGAAACCGAATCTTCATTTGTTTTCGTTGAAACGGCTTTTCAACCAAGTCTTCTTCCTTGAGTTTCTCTAGTTTCTGATATGAAAGAGAAAACATGAATGTTAGCGATCTGAGTTGATCAATTGTGTGTAGAATAAAAACAAAAGATTCAGGTAAGTAAAAGAAGAAAAACCGGGAAGGATTTTTCTAGCATTATAGAATCTATGCACAATGAATTTGGTGTTGTTGAAATCAATTACTTGCTGCCAGGTGAAAGGAGGAAAACTCAAAAAGAAAACAAGGGTCGTAATACACAAGTGCCAACACTTAGTTTATCAGTAAGACAAACATGCAACAACGTTATCCAACACTTGATTGATGCTTACTACAAATTAGCAACTGAGCAACTCCCAATGACAACTCCATAGTCTCCTCAAACTCCTTCTTTCAAAAATCAATAAAAGAATAAAGATCCAAATTTGTTTTTTGAAAAATCAATAAAAGAATAAAGATCCAATTTTTTTTTTCAAAAATCAATAAAAAGATCCAATTTTTTTTTTCAAAAATCAATAAAAGAATAAAGATCCATTTTTTAGTACCTTTTCGGCAGAAGAAGCACGCCCTGAATTTGCCCCAGCACCTAGCCTGCTAATTAAATCTTTGGTATGCTCGATTTCTTTTTGCTGCTTCTCCCACGCAGCATTTTGAGATTCAATCCACGCTGCCTTTTCAATTACATATTGAGAATAATTCCCCTTGTAAGTTCTAGATATCCCCATATCGGTTTCCACTATTTTTGTACAGAGTTGATCGAGGAAAGCTCTGTCATGTGATATAATAACCATTGGGACAACTTGCTTGTTCAAATAACTTTCAAGCCACTCAATTGTATCAAGATCGAGATGATTGGTTGGTTCATCCAGCAGTAACAAGTCGGGCTCCTGATTATTAAACATCAGAACTAATTAAGTGAAAACTATTAATAAAAAATTGTTCAGCCGAGAAATATGATCGAATGTTTCTTCTCAGACAATTATATACGTGAATTGCATGTTAATAAACGTAGAAAGCAGGTTAGCCAAAACATTGTCAATGAATTAGACCGTTGAGTAGACTGTAGGCATATCAAAAGCACAAATATTTAAGAACCACCATGAACAACTACAATTTTAAACCATTAATTCTAAGGAAAAATGTGAAATGAAGCAAGTAAGAAGAAGAACATGATGCATAGATATGGACGTTTAACAGAATTTGTAAGGCATAACAGAACTTTATGGGACAAAATCTTATAGGTAATTTCAACTATACCTGAAGTAGAATCTTGCCAAGGGACATCCTCATTTGCCACCCACCACTAAATGACGCCACCAACCTATCAGAGTCTTCAGGAGAAAAGCCAATATCTGGCATCATCTTATTGACCTTAGCATCTACTTCATCTAAATCAACTGCCTGAGCTCGCCTCTGCAGATTATCAAATTCATCCAAAAGCTTACCCATTAACTCCAAATCCTCAACCGCACCCTCTAAAGCCTTCTGCACCCTGTCCATTCTCTCCGCTATCTCCATCTCTTCCTTGAACGCGCTTAAAAACTCCTCCTTAACCGTCCTACTCATTGACACCTCGAATTCCTGGCTCAGAAATGCAATCTTCATGTTTGATTTTGCCTTAATGACGTTTCCTGAATCTGGCTCTTCAAGACCAGCAATAATTCGCATCTGTGTTGTTTTCCCCGCTCCATTCACACCAACCAGTCCAACTTTTTCCCCCTTTTTCACTTCCCAGCTTACATTTCTCAGCACTGTTACACCCTTATAGCTCTTACTCACATTTTCCAGCTTAACACCTGAGGAAATACGAGAATCTCCTGTATTCGATTGCTTACTTAGACGCTTCTGTTCAAACTCATCCACGTAATTATCCGAAAACAAAGATTCGATATCCTCTTTGGTCGTTTCTGCAACAGCTGAGTCAACCGCAACCGCTTCAATTTTAGAATTTCTCCCCCTTCGATTGAAGAAACCACCGGCCTCGACCGAGTTAGAGTCGCTCCTAACGGTCTGAGAGGCTGAACGACTCGACACTTGACGAGGACGACAGCGTATACCAGGCTTCGGAGAATCAAATAAGACTGAGCCTGTGAAGAAGGTTGAACGAAGGTCGAGGCGGTGAAGCTTGACGCTCAAGTCCATGATGGAGGATTGCGGGCAACAAAGGTCGAACAAAAAGGGTAAAAGGTAGAATGAAGGATGAAGGTTCGAAAATGGAGGAACCGGTGAAGAGTGGAGACAGAAGGGAGAGATGAAGGGGACGATCGTGTGCTTCTCCGCTGAGCAACACAGCAACTCTCTCCTCCCATGAATTTGTAGCAGATATTGCTACTTATTTATTCCGAAATTATGATTAATTAATTATTTATAATTTTATCTAGTAAAATAAATTGAGTTATTTAAAGGATAAATAAATTAATTTATTATATTAATTAAATTATGACAATAAAATAAGAAAAACATTCTTACTTATACTACAATTATCGGATGGAGAACTCGTCCAACATACCTGAAAATATAAAAATCTAATTTACTTATTTATCAAATAAATGATTTAATTCATAATCAATATCATGATCACAAACTATTTAATTATATTGCTTGCACTTGTTGTCTTTAAATTTTCAAACTGGTGATTATTATATGTTGGCGAATCTTGTCCCGCAAAAAATAATTTAAGGCATACTTTATTTTAAAATTATATAATTTTATTGACATTAAAGAAAATATAATACATTTTGTGGTTATGAAAATAGATATGGAAGGAGGGGTGACAGAGATGTGTAATTGCTGACCTCCAATCATACGATTCCACGTGCACCAACTATGTGATTCTCCTCCATCCACGCCTGTAATAGTTTAAGTAAACTGGTTCAGGATTGATTTGAAAACGGTTTGAGTTGATTTTAATGTAGATGAAATACAGTAGAAACGCCATTGATTAGCGAAATTATTTTATCTTCTCTATTTTGGTAAATCTGAATACCAAGTATCTTCATTGCTTCTCCCATATATTTCATATCAAATTTTCTGCTCAACTTCTACTTTAGAGTCTCCATATTCTTTCCGGCAATTAACATATCATCTACATATAATAAAATATAGATTAAATCTTCAGATTTTCCCTCAGTCTTAGTGTAAACATAATGGTCGTATTTACTATGGTGGAAGTCTATGTCCAAAACATAGCTATCAAACTTCTTATTCCCCGATTTTGGTCATTGTTAAAGTCCACATAGAGATTTATAAATATACTTTGCTGCTATCGGAGTCCTCAAAACCTTCTGGTTGATGAATACAAAATTGTTCATCTATCGCTCCACGTAGGAACACGGTCTTAACATGTATTTAATGTTGTTCTAGATCTTTAGCTGTCACTAGTGATAAAAACATTCGGATTGAAGTTTGTTGTAACACCGGTGAGAAGATCTCATTATAATCAACTCTCTTTTTTGGGTAAACCCGTTGCAACTAGTCTAGCCTTATATTTAGGCTTAGAAAACTCTTTACTATTTTTCTTTAATTTGAAAATCCATTTACAGCCAATGATTTTCTTCTTGTCCGGCTTTTTCACTAAAGACCAGGTCTCATTCTTTTTAAGAGAATTCATCTCTTCCTCTTCATGGCCTGCATCCACTCATGAGAATCAGATCTAGACATCGCTTCTTTATAATTCAGTGGTTCTGAGTTAACTAGATCAACTAAAACTTGTAAGGCATAAGCTATAACATCAGAGTATCTCAACTTTTGTACTAGTTTAATAATCCTTCTCGATCTATTTCGGGTCAATTGATAGTCAAAATCAGACTCGTGTCAATCTATTAAGCTTCTGGTTCAGATTGAATAATTTGATAAATTTACCAAAACTTTATTGAATATTAAATTTTTAGAATGATACCAAAACTTGAGTAAATATTAAATTTTGATCATGGTTCAGTTTTGAACAGTCCTAATCGTGGGAGATGATTTGCTTGTTTTGTGTGGGTCAAGGAACGTAATTGATTTTAATATAACTTCTAGACACGGAGCTATGTTGTTTAGGCTTCAATTTAGTGGAAAATCAGAACCACGGAGTTACTAATTACCATAAAGTTCAAAGAGTTAATACGGTTACCCTTTTTTAGTAACACAAAAAGAGGCAATAGAAAGCGGATTTAGCAAAAATATAAATAAATCCGTAAAATTTGAGATGTGATAAAATAGTTTCTTCAAAAATAAATTAAAAAGATGGAAAAATAAGTGCCGCAGATGTAGCTCTTACAGATGGATAGACCATCTGCGTAGCATCATTTAAATATTAATACTTGGAAAAGTACGCGTAGCATCACGTGGGACATAAGGGTAGTTCTGTAATTAAAGAAAATGCGGAGGGTGTTTTGGCAACTTAAATAGCCTCTGGGGCATGTGATTCAGAGGGGCAGGTTCGTAGTTAAGAAATATAGAGAAGGTCAATAAGGGAATATTTGATTTTTTTTTTTTGCATATGGAGACATCGTCGCTTCTGCTGCAGCTGCGTGTTCTCTCTCTCTCTCTCCCTGCCAGAGTTTACAGAGCCTTCTTATTTCTCAAATCCAACTTTCTTCTTTTTCACCTCGAAATCCAAGGAAAAGAAACTGCGCGAGTCTGCGTTGATTCTCATGGAGGATAACAAGGACGTGAGTCTCTATCTCTCTTCGTTTCTTCATTCTTTGTTCCTTTCCGCTATAATTTACTGTTTGTATTCCAGGAAGAAGAAGTACGAATTTACTGTGGTTGAATCGTAGTTTCTACTCTGAATAATGATAATTATTAGTATTTGAAGCTGAATAGAAAGCATTTTAGTCTGATTTCCAGTCACCACCACAAATTATGCCAAATGATTTTTCTTTCTCGTTATAATTTTGTTTTCCTCTTTTTATTACGATTTTGAAACTATTTCCCCCCTCCCTTACCGCTTCTTTCTCGATCATCTTCACTGTATGTACTTGAATGAATCATAGGTATGCATAATTGATCGAAACTAGTTTTTTTATCTTCAGAAACTTCGAGTATTTCTCAAATTATAAAGAAAAATTAAGTTCGGTGTGCTTCGATAGCACAAATCAGCTGTGAAGCGTTAACCAGTCCAAGGCGTTACTACTATGTTTCATTAATCTGATCTAATTTTTTGGTTTCTGAATTGTGACGGTTGAAAATTGTATTGATGAATCGTTATTTTTGACGAAGAACATGTCAAAATGGATCATTGACTTTGAAACGTAGAATTGTCCTGTTTTGGCCCCATGAGTTGACACAAAAAACTTAAATTTTCTTGTAGAATAATTAAGGAAAGCAGTGGCGGTTTAGAAGAAAGCATTTTCTTTTCTCTTCTTTTTCTTATGAAAAATTATCGAATGCCATCTTCACCCAGTTTTGTGCCTATACGTCGGCATAAATTTCTTTCTGAGGTGCTTAAAATAGACCACGCGAAGACTGCATATGTTTTCCCATATACATCTTTTTTCTATTATCTGGCAACAAACGGACATTAGTTATTTGTCATTGAAACTTCGTAAATATTGTTTAGAGTGGTAAATCAGGGTTCGTGTTCCTAATTAAAATGTTTTCATTTTTCTGATACTGAGCATGAAAATGAATGCATATACGCTATATGAGCCATTAAGAGAATAAATGTGATGTCGGGTTCTATCTGATCAGTTGGGAAATGATTAAATATTTCATGTTATTTTGTGCAGAAAAATGGTCCATGGTTGTCAATACCACAATTTGGAGACTGGGATCAGAAGGGGCAATTGCCAGACTATTCTCTAGATTTCTCAAAAATAAGGGAAAACAGGAAGCAGAACAAGAGAGAGGTGTCGAGGGCCAGTCTAGGAAATGAAGAAGAGCTTGTTCCTTCTACCACTCAAACCAAAAACGCCTCTCCCACTAAAAGTGACCAGCTTCAATCCAATCAGATCCACAATACTCCTCCACCTGTAAGATTTCTTTCCTTCACAATCTTTATTATCTCTAATGTTTTGATTTTTTTATTTATTTTAGATCGTCCATAATACCCCCTCAATAACAAATGTGTCATAAACAACGTTTGTCTATGTAATAGTTTTCAAATAACATAATCATCTCTTATTAAGTTATTTTGACCATTCGAATGATATTTCCAAAGGATTGCAATTTCTCTTTCTTTAACAGTTTTCCAACCATCTTGTCATCAGTTTTCTTTTCTCCCTTAAATGTCTTTTTTGGTTGCCTCCACGTGATTGCTAGACAGATGTACTCTCTTGAAATAACATGTTTAGTACAACTAGATTGCACACCCAGTGGCCAGTACAATCTTTTATCAGCTGGCTGATACAGATTTAAACGTAGTATTGTTAATGTCAACGTCATTTATGAGTTATGGTCAGGGCATGCATGTGGTTGAGGTGCTATTCTCGCTCTTCGCTTTCTTGAATTGTCTATTACTACATTCATTTAGATCATTAGTTTTAAATCAAATTCAGATTTTGTCAACCTGATGTTTGTGGGTATCTATTTATACGGATTTGTTTGTGCATGATAATGATATTATACGATGTCACTCTGGCTAATATGAGTTTTCATTGACATCTTAAAGTTAAATTATTCATTTGATACATAATAAATCATCAATTTAGAATCTCTCATACTTAATTTGAAATCTACTAATACTTGGTAAACAAGTGTGTAGAGGATTTCGTAGGAAAGATCAAGAGTATAATGCTCGATCTGCCAAGCCTATGTGAGCAGAAAAATTAGATGGAAGAATGCAAGATTATGTTTACCTAGAGTTAGGATAGAAAAATAGGAGATAGGTGGGTCATAGTTCGAAGCCATGAGGTCTGAGGGTAGTGATGGAGTAAGTTTAAAGGTAGTGGACCCACCAACTTTTAACGCCTTTCTCAAATTAGAGAATATGAATTTGCCTTCTCACCCAACTTAAATCACAGCTGGCCTACAAAATTTCAACAATCAGATTTTCATTCCAAATGAATTGTGATTTTATTTGTAGACATACAGTGTTTGTTCACATTGGTCAATGTTTTTTTTTTTTGAATGGTCACAACTATTAATAATTGCATTTTTTTTTTATGTGTAATTATATCTCTTTCACAAATAGTGAGTCTAGTCATTACGGACATCATCCGGGTAAGGTTTAGCGGTCACATTAATCATATATGGTTGACAACTTCTATGACAATCACGTAGGCACAGTGTCAAATTAAAATTATACCTTTTAAGGGTTGAATCCAACAAAGTTAAACCTACATGTATGCGAAAACTTAACATATTTAATGAAGGACACCACATAGCATATTTTTCAATTATGATGTCTGGGAAACAAAATCCTGAGTAGGATAGCGGGATAAAAGGGTCAGTGAAAATTTCAATGCTAGGAAATAGACAAGTCCACGAGAAAATCCTCAGCTTTCTCACCGCCACATACTTTTCGTTGTATTGCAAGGTGGTGTATAAGTTTCCTTTTTATAATAATCTCGTGATGGTGGATGAGATTGATCTTCCACGTCTCAAAAATATTTGAGATTTCAAATTCTTTTTTGTTATTTGTGAAAATATGATTAAAAAATTGAAAAGCTTGTACAGCTCGCCACGTGGCATATCTGATCTCCTATTTTTCAATTGATATGGGTACAAGGTACCCTTACAATATGGTAGCACTATGGCCTGACCGCCTGTAATTGAACACACTGAATAGGATCAAGGGGACTCAGCTTGTATTATTACATCTAATTAAGCCAAAGTAAAGGGGTGGACTTTGTGAGATAAATAGTTGTTAGAGTACAAAAAACTTAGATTAATTTATAATCCTTTGTTCAGGAAAGAAAGAAAATCTTCAGCTGCTTCAACTGTTGCGTGAGAGCCTAAGGTTTGAAGATTTCAGATTTATGGACTACTTATTGTATTTATGTAATTTGTATACTCATACTTCATTCTTGTTGCATGTATTATTTAGTGTCTCTTCTATGATATCCTGTAAATTTTGATTTGTTCTAAGCCCTTTTCAAATGTTAGCGATGGTGCATTTCTTTTATAGTTCTATGATTCAGTGATTCAGAGGATCATTTACTACTTGATCTTTTTGAGTTCCATATTTGAGCAATTAGCTATTTGAACCATAAGTTAGAATAAATTGGCCTCAACTTTTCACACCCTAAACTAAGTTCTGTTAATCTATGCTCTCCTTCCCCTCCTCATCTCTCTCTCTTAAAAATTTCATACTTCATTAATTATTTCAGACAAAATACAAATAATATTTTGGTTATATGCACACAACTATAAGTCTGTAACTCATGAAACATTTCGAAGATTTGAAAATTCTACTACAAATATCTAATACATAGAAGAGAATATTTACCTATGTTGGTGTTAACTTGGACATAAAAATCGCTCCTTTTCCTTTGAGAACCCTGAGCAACCTGGATAACAAAAACAAAACCTGTATAAGCTCAATTGAACTCGCCCCTAAGCTAGCAAAGTTTTATTTGAAAACTCTTGAATTTTAAGAAGTAAACCAACTTTAATAGGAGAATTATGTCCTACTTAGAGCAAACTACGACATAATTAAAGCAAACACTACAGATTATGGCACAAAGACTCCATTATCTTTCTTGAGCATCAAATGCAAAGTCATATCATAGTGAAGTATTTCAGTCGCCAAAGTTATAATAGTAGTCGCTTGTTCCAAAGTTGCAACGCCGAATAGTAGAAAGGAGATGGGTTGGAGTCTTGAAAGTCCAGTGCATTGTTCTTGTAGTTTTTCATTGAAGAAAGGATTTTCTTGGTTCTTTCACCAGGTATGTGGGAATTAATCTACATTCCTATCACTCTAAAACTCACAATGAAAATGGCCGACCAAATTTGAAAAGTATATGCTGAATAAAAAAAAAAAAGAAACAGCGAAAATTATCCCAGAGGAAGGTCGAGTAGCATCAACACTAAAAATATTAGTATATGAATCGAGAGTAGTTTATAATATATATGAGTGGAATATAGACAAGAGAAACGCACATGTAATGAGCCAGGACCAACCCACCCTTCTGAATCCTCCCAAAACATATCAAACAGTAGGAACTTGACTACCAAAGAAATGAAAAGAACCAATTGAAGGAGATACATCTTTAAAAAAAACAACAAAAATAACCGCTGCAACTGAACAAGACAGCAATCGATGTTATTCACAATTATTTACAGTAAAACATTGGGAAGATAGCACAAGAAGGATAGAAATGAAACACTGCAGAAGATATTATTGCAGTATACCTGGTCCTCAAGCATCATATTAGCTTTTGAGCGATCAGGATTAACAGCTTCAATGCCCTGATACATGACTAAACTCTGAACTATGATTGCAGAATTAGCATCCAAGACAAGTATAGATTGAACCTCTTTATAACCAGAGACTCGTTGAGTTTCATCATCATGGTGTGCAGCTGGAAGAACTTAGACTACAGTCTGTCAATGGACTGCAATCTCATTTCGACCAGCCTAGCTCGGAACTCTCCATCGCTGGCTTTCAGCTTGTCCGACAAAGGAAGAGAAAGCCTGTGCTCCATCAACAGCCTATGACGTAATTTAATTTTCTTCTCCAAGCTGAACGAAAAATACTGAGGGAATCTCTTCAATTCTGGTAAGTTTCCTTTCATCTCCTTTAAGAAATATTCCACTTTTGGCACCAAATTGTCAGGAATACTGTAGGTCAACAATCCGGGCGATCTTAGGACCATATGAACCACATCCTTGTGTGAAAACCCCAAGCTCTGCATGATGTGCAATGGCTGACCACAATCGCACAACGACTGATCACCGTCTCGGATCCCCCGATGCACCGTCTTGACCTCCAAGTTTTATCTAACTTAGTTGCTATTTTTGCAGGTAATATTGACCTTGAGAAGCCCTCAGAGAAAGATAGAGGGCAGCCGAAGTACTTGTTCGAATGGAAGCTCGAGGATCACAGCGCGCGCACGCCCACCATCGAGACATCGCGCCCAGCACGCGCGCCAACTATCGAGACAGCGCGGCCAGCACGCGCGCCCACTATCGAGACAGCACCAACACCCGCGTTCAGCCTTGCGCGCACAGCATGCTCTGCGCGCACGCTTCCTTTGGCAACAACGTCTCCCGCGCGCGCACAACTTAGCAACACGCCAACAGCGCCGCCCACGCGCGCAAGACTTAGTTTCACGACAGCAGCGTCGCCCGAGCACGCACCACTTAGCAGCACGCCAGCAGCGTCACCCGAGCGCGCTCAACTTAACAACTCGTCAGCAACTGCGCGCACCCCAGCAACATTGCGCGCGCACAAGACAGCGTCCAGCAGGCCCACGATCACAACCGAGGATGCAGCGCCCAGCCGGCCCACGATCGCAACCGAGAACACAACGCCCGGCCGGCCAACGATCGCAATCAAGGACACGTCCGAGGCTGCCCAGCCCACCCGATAGGCCTATCGGCCTTTCTCTCTATTTTTCCGAGTTTATCTAAGTTTTAGAATAAGGAAAGAAACCTTAAGGGGCCAGCCGCCTTCCTTATAGGGAGCCACCCCCATGGGCCCTGGGCTTTCCTTAAAGGACCCTTCCGGCACTCTATATAAGTGCCCCTCCCCCTTGTGTTTTCTTCAGTGAAGTTTATCAAATAAGAGAGCTTTGTGCCTTACTTGATAGTCATCCTCCGGCCCTTCTTCTCCGGTGAGTCACATCCGGCCAAGGAGCGCCACCCCTCGTCGAGCGCCCGGTGCGTCACATCCGAGCGCCCCTTCGAGGTCTACTGAGCTTAGTCACTCAGCCGCCGGAGTGTCTAAGTTGCATCGCCGTCCACCTCCGCCAACCTTCCGAGCCACGCCTGCCTCCTTCCCGAGCGGTATTTTCCTTCTCTCTTTTCCTTCTCGTTTACACCGCACTTGTTTGCCGGGACAATACTTGTCCGGACACTCGAGTGGCGTTGTTTGTCCAAACTCCGTCTATCTTCTTGATAGCGCGGCCTTGGCCATCAAGCATACATTTTTTTACGCTAAGTGACACGGCCCTTGATCTGCGTCGTGCTAACCTTTTTGGTTGCACATCACTGCAAGTAGTTGATTTTTGGCTGTAGCGTGAGCTCAAGAGTAGTCGTTTGGGAAGATATAGCACTGGATCCAGAAAATCCCAAATTTCGCAAGAAATCCAGGGTAGGCCTCAACTGACTGTCCAAATCCGATACAAGGAGTCGGGGGCATCTAATTATGGACTTTCTGATATCCGAAAACGGAATTTTGACCTCATTCAGAAGGTAATCGAAGATGGGGTAAAGATCGGAGTGAGGATCAGCTGTGAGAAGCTGTGGGTACATGTCGAGGATGCGTCCAATAGCAGAGAGCTCAAGGCCCATCGAGGAGAGGCAATGCTCAACGGACTTGAGAGAAGAGAGGTCAGCAGATCGGAAATTAGGGTTCAGTTGGAGGGCTTTGTGGGAATCGACGTTGAGGTGGTTCTCGAGGTAGATGATTTTTTGCCGGAAAAGAAGACCGGGGTCGGAGTCGGAGACGGACACAGACGTAGCCGAAACAGAGGTGTTTTTTACGGAGGCGTACGGGGGTGAGACAATGAGGTTTTGAGAATGGAGTTAGAGACAAGTAGAGAGGAGTGGAAGGAAGAAAGTGAAGGGGGTTAGCCATTTTCGGAGCTTAGCGAGGAAGAGTAGGGATTTTAGGTTAAATGGTAGAAGCGTAATCGCTCGGCGCCATACCTCAACAATGGCGGACAAAAACAGAAGAGAGGAAGATTCTATTTTCTAGTTTCTACGTAATTATCACGTAATCTTGTCAATTGGCCAATTTTATCATCATTTATAGCTTATCATTATTTATCGTTTGTCAACCTTTCTCAAGTCCAATTCTCCTTCATCATTTTCGAGTTACGTCTCTTCATAAATAATATTTTAATTTTTAAATTAAATTTTTAGTCCTAACATTATTTTTAAGTGTATTTCATGAAAGTAAAATAAAGAGAGCTATAAACTGATAACTTAGCATTAAAAAAATTGAACTCTAAATATATTGTATGAAAAATCAAAAAATTTAAAGTGTTGATCGTAAAAAAAAAAAAAAAAATCGTTCGAAGTGTCTAATAAAAGCATATTAAATGTTCACAATTTTAAGTAAAATTAACAATAATATTAATGAGAAATTTTTTGATCATATAGGTTACCGGTTCATCAACAATAGCACGCGGATTGTCTGCCTATGATGGGAGTAGTTTACTCCATAGTGTAGATATATTGCAATTGTTTAAATTTTAGAATAAATATTAGATTTGTTACAAAACTATCGAGTTTGTAACGAACCAGCATTCAAACTTTTAGCATTAACAAATTGGCGGACAATCTGACCTACCGCACCAACCCAAAACTACCAACACGGGATGATCACATATNTTTTCTTTATTTTAATTTGAAGTTATTGTTTTTTTTTTTCGTTTATAGAATAAATCTTCAACTTTCAACTCAAACGTGAATTTAAAAAGGGAAGGGTTGACGATCTTATGTAAAAGAGTCAAAGTATAAAGTTTAGATTGACAGTTAGAATTCAATCAAGAATGCTAGAGAGTGAAAAATTAAAAAAATTTCAAATTGTGACATCCTTGTAAAAAGAAAAGTTATTTGAAAAAAAAGATGACACTTGTAAGTCAATCTAGTGGATCCTCGTGTGTCTAAAGAAGAATCTTCAAAGTGTAACTTTGGAACACGAATATAACCAACGTTGATCTAACTGCGTTAACACATCAGTCTAATATCTCTATCTTTTACTCTTTATATTTATCGTAATAATCACTTAAAAATTAGGTTTTATAAAATAATAAAAAAGACTAATCAATCTAATCCACTCTCCCTCTCAAGTTAAAAATCAATTCTATATAATAAAGTAAGAGTATCTTATAATTAGGGCAATCATTACATTAAGGTTTGAAAATGTTTTTCCAATCATACTTGGAAGTGAGTATAATCAACTAAGATTATGAGGTAAAATTTACAATTAATTGAGGCACCTCTTTACTACTCTTTTATTTTTATTTTTTCTAGATGTAATCAATAATAAAAATACTCGTATTTTAATTCGTCAATTAATAAAAGTAAAAGTTCAGCATCTCATTAGAAAATACTTTAGTTTTAAAATTATTAGTTATGTATTATTAATTTCATTATTTATATTTTATTATATTAATTATTATTTGATATGTTGAAAAAAATATAATACTAATTGACTTATTAACTACGATGGGTAATTTGGTATTTCAATTTTGGGTCTCTTTCTTCTTGATCAAGTTTTGAATTATTTATTTTCATTTTTCTAGAATTATAAGTCAGTCAATAAGCAAAAAACATTTATTTAAATGATCCTCTACATTCGTTCCTATTTTAATTGACGCGTAAAAGACGCAGAGGGAAACAGCGAATCGGAGCCGTTGGATAACGGTGATGCTTGATCAAAAGAGAAATAGTCCCGCACATGCATTTCACTCCCTATATAATCCCTTGATGACTCCACTCTCCTCAATTTCAGCATGCGAGTCTCTCTCTAGCCGCTGTGTTTCTTTGTTTTCTCTCTCTATTCCGCGGTTTCTCTCCAGGGTACGATTTCTAGGGTTCTCTTCTGTCTCTACGATGTGGCTTTGTTTTCTTGGATATTCATTCGTGGTCTTGTTTCCCGTCTCTGATTCGAATTTGTTTCTTCGTTATATGATTATGACCTAGTTGACCTATTCAGATTGCTGCGAGTAGACTTATGCCGGGGTTTGATATTTATTTGATGAGATAAATGGGGTTTCACGGTTTGTTCTGTCAGGTTTTGATATTTATTTGATGAGATAAACGGGGTTTCACGGTTTGTTCTGTCAGGGTTTTATGTGCTTTGTGTTTTCGTATAGAACCTCCAAAATATCATTATCGTATACGCCTTATCATGGCCTGTATTTAAACTTGTTTGGTGATGTCCTGAACTAGTATATTGGTTGTGAGGTTTTCATGGGTCTAGATGGTTTTTTAGAATTTTGATTCATGTAAAATAATTTTGGGGGTTGCCTGACCATAGGTTGTTTTCATACTTTGTAAAATTTTACCTTTCATAGTCATGCTGCGTCTAATAATATTAACAACAGGGCTTCCATTGCGCACCCAATGTCTTTTGACCTGAAGAGGAAGAATTCGCCAATTTTTTCCTGTGATTATAGTTTCTTGAACCGAGGGAGGCTTTGGTGTTCCTAGAAGATATTGTTTCGGCATTGGAGATGATAACCTATACCAATTCTCGCAGTGGGGTTGTATAGCTACTTTTATCTTTTACAACATTCTTCACTTACAGCTGATTGTTTATTTGGAAATAAGTAGTAATCTGCAAACTTTACGAGTAGATTACCCTTTTTGTTTCACTGCCAATTGAGAAGTTCAAGTTGAATACAACACATTTCCCAATAGCTGGAGCACACAGTTTTTGCAATTTTTGATGGTGAAGCCATTCCTACATCCTGGGTTTCGGTTTCATCCTACTGATATTGAGCTTGTCAAGTATTATCTAAAGAGAAAAGTTATGAAGAAAAAGCTTCCTCGTGAAGTTATAGCTGAGTTGGACATATATAAATATGCTCCGTGGGACCTTCCAGGTAAGACTATTGTATCCTAATAAGATTCACATAAATATCTTGTTTGGTGTTATATTCATGGAAGCTTATCTTTTTGTTTCCTGACCGAAGTTTGTAAATTCAACTATACTCGATCACTTTCTTATGGTGGCATTCTTCTCCAGAAAAATCAGGTTTGAGAAGCAGAGATCTTAAATGGTACTTCTTTTGTCCAAGAGAGAAGAAATATTCTAGTGGTAGTAAAATGAACCGTTCAACTGAATTGGGCTATTGGAAAACAACTGGAAAGGATAGACCAATAGTTCACAATAATGAGGTTGCTGGCCAGACAAAGACTTTGATCTTTCATCTAGGTCGTCCTCCAAAAGGGGATCGAACCGATTGGGTTATGCATGAGTATAGGCTGGAAGATACTGATGTAACAGTAAGAGGCTTTTCTCAGGTAATATTTGGCTTTACGCAATATCTGTGAATTTCAGAAAAAAATGGTTAATTTAGTCTCACAGTTTTTGTGACCTGTTACACACGCCCACTAGCAAATATTAGAATAAGCAGGCAAGAGCACCAAGTAAAACAGCCTAACTAAAGAGTTTTTTGATATATATCTATCTATATATGTATATATTGAAGAAATATTGTTGGAGCCCAGGGTTCCGATATGTTGTTATCAATAGTCTTTTAATTTCTACCTGGTCTCATGTTCCATGTTGCTAGTAGTGCACTTATTAATTGTTTAATAGAAGTTTGACGGTCACAAATGTCTTTGAGATAAAATATTGTTTGTACTTTAATAGAAAATATTTAAGGAAATAAACACATGATTTTTTTGCTTTACATGGAGGCATATTAATAATGGAATTTTTTTTACAGTTATATTCTATTGATGGATGTGTTTGCCAACTATTTGATAGTCCTTATTTATATAGATGAAGGTTTAAAATTTGAAATACTATTTATTTCTTCAAGAAAGTGGCAGGGAGTCCTTTAAAAGTAATAAAATTAGAAGTGTTGTTTTTTGCTCTCCTGTGAAATGGTGTATTCTGTTGAAAATTGACTTGTAAAGATCATGATTTTTTCCTTTTTTTACCATGTCATACAACTTAAACCAAAATCGTCTGTTTGTCCTTGATAGAAACGATCCTTTGAAATTATTCTTTAAATATTGCTTGTTAAAGCTGACTTCCATTTTTAGACTTTGCATGTCTCTTCCATAACTTGTTGATGCTTTGGTTGTATTTGAATGATATTTGTTTGAAACAGGATGCATATGTGATTTGTATGATTTTCCAAAAGGATGGGCCTGGTCCTAGAAGTGGTGCTCAGTATGGAGCACCTTTTGAAGAATGTGAATCGGACGATGATGATGAAGATAAAATTTTCAATTTTTCTAATGATCCCAGTAGTTCTCATGACACGACAGCACTTGCTGTTAAGCATTGTGGACCTTCAAATGATTCTTGCATGTCTGAAATGGTGCCATATGTTTCCAATGAAACTACCCTGGTTCCTGCTGATGAAATTTCTCCTGGGGAACAGATTCCCAATTATTTGAATGGCTCTGAAGATATTGACATGATGTTGAATCAATTCACCGAAAATGAAAGTTGGATTCCAAAGGTGACTTCTAAATGTGAGGTAAGGAATGAGAATAAACGCTTGGGCTGTACTTTTGTGTTTTAATAAAGTAGATATGTGGATATACTATTACAATCAACTGTCATATATTATTTTTTGAAGCTGAGTTGGTATTCTTATTTACCATTCACTGACAGAACTGTTTGGATGTTCATTTAATTGACTGAAGTGTTTTGAAGAAGAATGATGGTAAATTTGAGGCTCTTTAGGATGTTATTTTGTTCTACACTCTTAATATTGTCTCTTGCATGTATTTTTTATTTGATTTGGATTCTAGTTAGCACTATAAAATTGGAAGATAAGAGATTACTTCTAAGATTCACTACTGTCTCATATAATGTATTCTAAAGAACTGCTCTTTTTTTAATTGAATTTAAGAACTGGTTTTGGTTCAAGCTGTTTTTATTCAATCTACAGAAAAACTGAGAAAGAGTGCATGTTATTGAGTTTCTATAAAATGAAATTGGAATAAAGAATCTATGATAAATATTACTGAGTACTGGTCGTTCATGTCCTAATCTTTGTTAATATGGATGTTGTATTTTTTTCCTAGTTAATTTGATTATTTCTCACTCAACATATTATATTTCAACCCACTGTAATTATTTCTTTGATTCTGAATTAAAGAATTTGATTTGTGATTGCAGGTTGGAAATCCTCCTACTCATGGAACTACTGATTCTGAACAGGGATTGGATGAAAATATTTTTAATGGCTTAGGAGACCTGGTCCACTCAAACCCTGCCAGTTTGAGTAATAATAACGTAGACTTTTTAGCTCCATATGTGCGTAGTAGTTCAAGTGACATGTATCCATTCAATGATGGATTATATTTGGAGCTGATAGATCTCATCAATCCTATAGACTATGCTGCACATGGCGCAGAATTCTTACAGACCGACTTACCTTGTTCTCATGCTACTTCTAGTGGTGTTGATCCACTTGTCAACCGCAGTCAGTCTACATTGGAGGAACTACAAAGCTTTGACTGGAAAATGGATAATCATCTCATCAATCATGGGACTTCTGGCCAAAAGTTGCATAGAGCTGGTCACCCTTCAGTGCAGCGGGCCAATTTATATGGACTTGATTGCTTTATGGATAAGGTTGCTGAGGTGAATTCAGAACTTAACGTTGTCATATATAGAAATGGGCTTTCAAAAGGAGGGTTTTAACACGTTTTTATGTTCATTCATTAGGAAAACAACATGCCTGAATGTGGGATACCATGCTCATCGAGAGATGCACCGTTTAAGCAGCATAAATACTAGGCTGGAAATGCAAGTATGGAGAAGAGGTTGAATAAGCTAGATGATCTGGTTACCTGTCCTTCCAGGTTATATGTTCTCCATTGGTTCAATTTGTCCTGATTATATAGCTGAAGTGTGAATTATTTTCAATTGTTCGTGTTGCTTTTGCCTCTGCTTTAGCTTTTGCTTGTCTCTCTTGTTTCAATAATCTTTTTGATAGCACAAGAGCATTTAAGGATTATGTGGTTTTTATCCTATCTGGTAACGTAGCAATCATCAAGTGGCTGAGATTTGAAATCATTAACAATGAAATTAGACTGATTATCTCTGGGTTACTTGGAGTTTCCAAGCTTAATATTTCATTTTTCTTCATGATTCGGTACTTGGAGAGTCTTTGTGTGTAATAGTAACCATTTTCCATGATACTGATAACTTGGCAAGAGATTGCTATGGAAACTGGGAAAGGCAGCCTTGTGTGATAAGAATCATGTTTCATTATTTTGAACACTTTGCATTACCTTTTGGGGAAGTATGTCATTCATTAATTTCATAATTTGTCCCAAATATTGTTTTGAATTTATTTCCAAAACTTAGCTAGAAAAAAAGCTACGAAGGTTCGCCATTAATAAATGATGAACTTATCCCTTTGGCTGCCTACCCATCCCATACAAGTTGTGGGAAGATTCATGAAAATGATGGACCAATTTCATATCCTTCACGTGTAGCCTTTTCTAAATATTTAATTTTATTTAATTAAAAATAGTATTTTTCATACCAAATATATGGAACACTAACAAGTGTTGGGAACTATCTAATGATAAAACTTGAAAATTTATTCTATAAATTTTTGTGTGTTAAATTAGAATATTAAATCCAAGTCAATCAATGTCTATTTAAGTCAAGTAAATAATCAAACAATATATAAAAGAGATATTAATATTTTAACGTAGAAAATTCTTCGAATCAAAAGTAAAAATCACGAGTGATGAGTCACCGAATTAAAACTATCATATGTTTAAACAATAAGTACAGTATGTTCTCTCTATAATAATCTTAGATTCAACAAAATAAAGAGATAAATGATAAATTTTGAGTCTCATTTTTATTCCAATAGACCGTCTTAAAAAACACAAAATACGATATTCACTATGCAGAACGTACTTCTTTGTGTTAAGAAGTAACTATACAAAATGCAAGTCGATCCAACGATTGAATATCAAGAAAATAAAATTTGGTTCTCTCTAGTACAAAAAAATCTAAACGGTCTTCTATTACTCTTTTTTCTTTAACGTCTGTCCACTCTCTCGCTAAATAACTTAGCTTTTTTTTTATTTAGATTAAAATGTCCTAATAGATTAAAATAGTCAAGTCCACGGAAAGAGCTTAACCCAACAATAAGTACAAATTAAAATAAATAAATTTACATTTCTTATTTCACTAAAAAAATAAATGTAAAAAACAGCAAGCAATGCATGCGGGACTAACAATGAAAAAATTGTAATTTAAATAATAGAGATTGTGGGTAAATTCTAAAACAATCACTAACTCGATCCTTGTCCTTTTTTGATGAACACGACTACTAATGAACTATATTTTGTTATCTACTCAGCCTATTTTTGCCAAAATGCATAATTCCCCGCCTACTCGGGTGTGTCTTGGTTCTTGTTTGAATCTCAGTGAACCCACGTAGCTATGAAAAATTTCCCCTCCTTTTCATCTTATTTCGAGTACGAGCCATTTTGCTTGCCGAGATGAAGGAAGGGAGTGACAACGAGCGTGTTTATTTTTCACAATTTTCTATTTTGGCAACACGGGTAATTTATTAACCAAGTTGGTTCACTGATCATCTTATCTTACATAGAGAATAAAACTTATAACCAACACCGCAAAGGAGTGTTTAATTTTTGAAATCAAGTTCAAATGTGACGTTTGAATTTAGTGGCCATACCTTTTATTGTTGCACAATGACCATACACTCATTTATAATAAATAATAAATAATAAATTAAAATAAAAATAATATCGCACCTATTGAATCCAACCAAATCCATTGGCCCCATTCCCAATCATTTCTCTCTCAATGATGAGCTGGTGGTTAACATCTATAATTAAATATGCAACCATAAATCTTATCTTATTTTTTTTATTATATTTGTTCTTTTTAATGCAATAATGTCATATACATGGATCACAGCATGATTAAGTTTGTAACTCAATTTAATTCCGTCGCTAAGTTTAGTTTTGTAATGCTCCCAACAACATGTTTTTGTATCTCATGTTCTCATTATTACATATTTGAATTTGGGGTTTAACCTCAAGATATCTATATTTAATAAAAAATGATCATAGATAAACAATAAAAGAATAAAAAAGGAAAAATAGAAAATCTAGATGTTGGGTCCAAAGCCAAGTGGAATGCTATAGCACGCTCTTTTATTCTAATCTACATCTTCTAGTAATTATCTTCAACCATTCAATTAATGTTAATTAAATACTCATTTTCTTTAAATTATCGTGCTTGAAGAGCATTAATATATAAAAATTAATAACAAATAAATGGGCAGATATTGATACTAATACTCTAGGTAGATGCATTCCCATCTGTACTAATTACCCTTTTACTTTTCAATACTTTATGCGTAAAAATATTAAATAACAAGTAGAGAGGTAGGGAAGATATTCATGTAGTTATTTTCATAAAATCCTAATATTTTAATAAAAAAATAATAAAGTATTGATTACATTAAAAAATAAAAATACTGTATCAGTTTCTATAAAATTAGATGTGAACTCAATTTGAATATGTATTCGATCTGATTCGAATTCGATCTAAAATTTATTAAAAACCGATTTTGTTCAATCTAAATAGTCGGTTTCGATCAGATTGTCAGGTCGATCGATTAACACCCATATCATAATCATTTATGTATAAAATTTTACACAAAAAAGCACGATTAGAATAGAAATTCAAATAAATTTATAATTAAGTTTTACTATTTAAATAAATATTAGAAAAATATAAAACTGTAGAGATGATGGCAGTTCCGGTGTTACTCGGTTCCGACTCTGAGTGCAACACGTTTAGAACAGGAAAGAGACAATCCTCTTTCTCTCTCTACTGCTTGCTTTCTCTCTCCACAACTTGCTCGAAGTTGCCACCTCACTTCCCCAGCTCTACCCAATCACCGGCTGCCGTCCCATTTCTCACTCTGGCTCCTTCCTTCCTCTTTCTCTCTCTCTCTCTCTCTCTCTCTCTCTCTTGTCTCTCTCTGTCTCTCCTCTTGGCGTCTGCATTTGTTTTGGCTTCCTTCATCGAAATTCTCACTGTCTCCCCACCTCTCGTTCACACACGGGGCTCCTCTTCTTCTTTCTGTCTCGAATTACAATTGCAGTCTTCTCTGCGTCGATTCAGCACTAAAATGCCTGCTTGGTTTGGGAAAAAGTCCAAGTCTAAAGAGCAGCCAGACCAGCTTCAGGAGGATGACTTCCACGGCACCCACATCAAATTTCCAAAATCTTCCACAAAAACGGACCAGAAATCGAGAGATTGCGCAAGCTTTGACGACGCTTTCCCCGCATCTGTCCCCCATAAATCGCCGAGGTCAAGCAGAGATCTCGGACTCTCAGGCGGCGGCGCTTGTGGGCCTTCTGGATTTTCCGGTTTTGACTCCGATAGCTCGGAAAGGAAGGGCCATCCTCTTCCGCAACCATCGGTTTCTACCCCGCATAACTTTGTGGTCGATCATGGGGTTGGAATTGGATCTGGCTCGGTTTCTGTTTCAAGTGTTAGTTCTTCGGGGTCTTCCGATGATCATCCGATTGCTCAAACTCATGGCTGCCAATTTCTTCCGTACAGGTTGGTTCCGTTGATCTACAACTTTTTCCTTTTTTCTGTTTCTTGAGGAGATTTCTTTGAAATTTGGTAAAATTACCATTAATGTCATGCCTTCTCAAACCTTATTCTCAGCCCTTTCATGGGCTTGCTCTTTGCAGCTGCGCTTCTCAATTATTCGTCTCTATTCAAACAACTCTTCTCCCATCTTTTCAGAATTCAGTTGTTCTTCATTTGATCAGAAACCAATTCGCTGTTTTGATTACATAAGTTTTTCCCCGCGTTTTTTCATTCATTTCAGCTAATTCCTAGTAATCTCTCTAACTTGATTCAGATTACCAGCCGATTCCAAAATGGATCCTTCAACTGAGTGGCGAAATGCGATTGGTGCTTCAGATTCCCCGCGCACAGATTCGACTACGAGAAGCTACAGAACTGGATCAAGGGGGCCGGCCAGCCCTTCCTCCCCTCTTAACTCTCGGCTATGCACGTCCACCCTGGAATCTCCGACCATGAAAGTTGAGGACGGGAAGAGTCAATGCCATCGTTTGCCACTCCCACCGAGCTCTCCGACCAGCCCTTCTGCATTGCCTAACTCTCCCTCCCAGCCTTGTTGGAAGAAGGGTCGGCTTCTCGGGCGCGGAACCTTTGGACATGTTTACCTCGGATTCAATAGGTTAAATTCACACTACTCTTGTTTTCTAGGATTGTAGAGAGATGGTCAACTGGAAAAAACACTGCATCCCAAAATGTTTTCAAAAACTGTTACCAGAATAGTTTTTAGAATCAAATTTTCTCCTCTATAGTACAACCTTCCGTCTGTTCTTTGTTAAGAGAAAGTAGAACTTATTATTTATTAGATTGATGATGCAAATTACATGCCTAGTGCGAGGATCAGCATCCATATCTTTCGACATAGAAATTTGCACTTGATCAAGTGACTTTTTTACTTTCGATTTCTTCACGTCACTGAGTGTTTTTTTTTTTTTTACAAATTTTGGCAGTGTAAGCGGGCAAATGTGCGCGATAAAGGAAGTCAATGTCATCGGTGATGACTCGTCATCGAAAGAATCCCTCAAGCAACTGAACCAGGTACTCCTACTGTACTTGCTTGTTAATTCAGTTCCTTCAAATATTTTGACCATCCTATCTTAAAGGTCCATACTCTGTTTCTGATTCGATTTCTTCCTTTTCATAGGAGATCAATTTGCTTAGCCACCTTTCTCACTCGAATATTGTTCGATATTATGGAAGTGAAATGGTAAGAGTCGAGACCCCTCAATCGCCAACGATGATATTTTTATGCATGACCTCTTCTAATACTTCGAATAATACTAGGTCTATCCACTAATTTTATATTATAGTTTTACCCACGTCACTTATGAACTGGTGTAATGTTTTTGATTATGTAATTGTTGCTTTCAGGGCGATGAAACGCTCTCGGTTTATTTAGAATACGTCTCGGGTGGATCGATCTACAAATTACTTCAAGAATACGGGGCATTTAGGGAACCTGTAATACAAAATTATACGAGGAAAATTGTTTCTGGACTCGCATATCTCCACGCGAGAAATACGGTGCACAGGTAACACATATATATGATCCTTGTGGGTTGGGATTTCTCGTCTTTGGTCTTTTATTTTTCATGTCATTCAAATTATTCAAAGAATGTTATTTATTGGCAGGGACATCAAAGGGGCTAACATATTAGTAGATCCCAATGGTGAGATCAAGTTGGCAGATTTCGGAATGGCGAAACATGTAAATATCTACTCTACATCCACATAAGATTACTGCTTACCTGAAAATGATGGTGTTTGCTGCTTTTAGGAGAGGCTTTTAGAAGAAAACTGTTTTTGAAACTGAAAAATTGGAAACGAGACTTCCTTTTTATTATTCTTTTATCCAAGTGGAGTAAAATGTTGAAATTGGTTTCATAAAACCTTAGGGATCGAGGCTCAAATTCTATTTAGCCGAAAAGAATTAAACAGAGAATACTTTTGGGAAATTAGGGGATTGTGCCAATGAAACCCGATACCGTTATTTAATTTTGTATTTTTTTGACTTCGGGTTTCGTTATTACCGTGCAATTACTCCCATTTCGTCAGCAATTATTCATCGCCCTCTGTGGTTTTTTCTTAGAAGGGTTTGTATATAAATTGGTAGAACGTGTGACACTTTTAGAATTGTTCATCGAGGCTTGTTTATTTCTGCATGCCTCATGAGATTCGTGTTCTTATTTTGAAAACACTTCTCTTTTTTTTTTTATTTCTTACAGATAACCAGCTGCAGTTCAATGCTTTCTTTCAAAGGAAGTCCTCATTGGATGGCACCTGAGGTAATGTCTACAACTAAAGTAAAAGTAGACAAAACAAATAGTTATATTAGCCGATACCCTTTAAAAAATAAGTTAATATGAACCCGGAAAACATGCACTTTTGAGACTATTGTTAATTCATTCAGAACTTTCTTCCTCAGGTTGTGATGAACACTAATGGCTACAGTCTCGCTGTGGATGTTTGGAGCTTGGGCTGTACGGTTCTCGAAATGGCTACCTCGAAACCTCCTTGGAGCAAATACGAAGGGGTAAAATTACTAACTCTTTAAATGATTCATTCAAAGAAGGGTAAATTTTTCATTAGTTTCGACTTCAACAGGTGGCTGCCATATTTAAAATAGGAAACAGCAAAGAGCTTCCTGAAATTCCCGACCATCTCTCGAACGATGCGAAAAGTTTCATCAGACTCTGCCTTCAGCGAGAGCCTTCCGCACGCCCAACAGCCGCACAATTACTAGAACACCCTTTTATTCGCGACCAATCCTCGCCTAGAGTTTCCAATGTCACTACCCATGTTGATGTTTTCTCCTTTGCCATCGACGGAAGCCATACTTCTGTAAGTTTTCGCAATTCATGTCAAGTACAAATTGGGCAACTAGTTTATAGTTTGTCTATCACTTTGATGCGACATTACTATCATCTGTTTCCTTAAGTTCGAAATTTGATCGTTTCTTTCGTTCTACATCTAATAAGCTTTTGCATACAGCCAAGATTAGAACATCGTGCCAATCGGAAAAGTGTTAGCACGTGCGACGGAGAATACATGCAAAAACCGATAGTGACAATGGCTCAAAGATCGAGGTAATGGAACGCTATTATTCATGCATAATAAATTGTAGGAACGTAGGATGAGTTCAATACATTAATCGTATCTTATAATTTGCAGCGAAAATATGAGATTGATCACATCGTTACCCGTCTCTCCATGCTCGAGCCCGTTACGGCAGCGAGGACGGGATCAGAGAAGCTTCTTACCTTCGCCACCCCGAGCATCTTACCCGACGTTGATGAGCCAGAATGGATATTCCAATTGGAACGACTTGTCACCGCATGCCACGTGGCCGAACGCCACGTACAATCTCGATCCTACCCCTCTAATGAGAGTCCATTCGCCCGGCAGATGTCCAAGGACTAGACCCATTTAAGTAATTGTACATGGAAAGAAGTACCTTAATATTGTCATAATGCTTGAACAAAGTTGTAAGATTAGAGATTTCAGGTTGTGATAATGAAAGCTTTAGTGTTGTTCTTGATAATTCTGCAGAAATAAAAAGGGAGATTGAGTCTGTTAACATTTTACACACATTCTGCTTTGAAACTTCATAAAATGACTTGCATAGATTCCGGGTGAGGTTGGGCCTTCCCGGTTTGATCCCAGTCACTGATGAAAATTGAGAATCAAAACACGAACCAGAGGTTGTGCTTGCTCATCTAAACCAACATCGTGAAATATAGTTCAATTTTAGTTTAGTTTCATATTTTAAGAAATGAGTATTTTTATTATACTTGATTCAAGTTTTATGCCCGGTTCATTGACTCCAAAAAATATGGATCAAAACATGAATTGCGGGTTTTAATTAATGGGAATTGAAACGGTGAAGTACCAGACCAAGATCGCGGTTAGACATAGACCCGCATGTCCTATGTTTTAGTGCGTTGATGAAGCAAATAATAATATAAAGAAACCGGTTCGGTTCACTATCAGAAAATTTAAAACCCAACACCAATTCACACTCGAAAAAGGACCAAGAAGCATGTAATATTAACCGAAACAGCATTACAAACATTGTTTTCATAGAAATGGAAGTAGGTAGGGTTTCTGATATCTCAAAATGAGTGGTTCTGGTCATCCTTATCTTCATCTAGGACAGCTTTTCCAGAAGCTGGGTCATACCCGCCATTACTGAACCTCATCAGATGGTCTGCCAGCGAATACTTTTCACTGTCTTCTTCGTGGTAAGATTTGCAGACGAAGTAAACCACGGTTAGGGCTGTGAGCAGGAAGATAATCGGCATGGCAGAAACTACGACCCCTAAAAGCAGGACTAAAACCGAAGGTGCGATAAGATATGATTCTGACAACCCCATCACGGCCAAATTCAATATCAAACTAAGGAAAACGAAGGTGGTGGTTGCACAAGAAAATCCGACCATGAAAATGGCGGACACTAGACCCACTTTGCCCTTGATTAAAGATTTGCTTCTCACGTACGCTTCGAGGCCACGAACATCTTCCAAGATCGACACCACATTAGCCAAATGAGAAATCGAAAACAAGATGGCAAAACCCATCAGATAAAGTAGCGAAACTAGGGCTACAACGGGTCTGAAACGATCCACGGAGAACCAGAAGAAAACCAGAAGTCCTGCAAGAAAAGTGTAGGATCCAAGAATGGCGAAGCTCCACGCAAAAGTGGTCAGAGCTCTCATGGAAACCAGTTTAACGACTCTCGCGAAATTGTTCGGGTGTATAATCTCTACGTTCCCCGAGAAAATCGCAGCAACTGAGTAAACAACAGAAGAGAGAGAGTAGAGAGAGAAAAGGGGGAAGATGACAATACACTGAAGATAGTTAAAGGAAGATCTTTTCAGAAGAAACCAGATCGTGGCGTCTGAGATGTAATCGAGATCAGCTCGCAAAGTACAAATCAGGAGGATGAAATATAAAATGGAGAAGGAGAGACAACAAACAAGGAAGAAAGGGCTTCTCAAAACTCCATACTTTCTCCATGAGAAGCATATTCTCAAGGACTCTTTGCAGATTTCAAAGACGCCGAGAAGCTTTAGCTTGTTCTGATATCTGTCCATAATTTCTTCCATCGTTTCTGTCGGTCGAAAGAGCAGAAGGAGAGGATGAACTTTATATATCATTCATAGCTTCACCTGAACGCTGTGATGCGACTCGCTGAACCGAGTACTAACATTTTGAAAAAGTAACCCGGTTCGATTTATTTTCATGTCATCCAAGAACCGAACCGAGGACTATAAGTGAATAGTAAATAAAAAATTAATTGAAAATAATATTTTAAATTTTAAATAATGTTAATTATATAATAAAAACTGAACCAACATGAACCAAACATTTGCTAATTTGATATATTTAGCTTGCAAACTCATAGGAAATCTGATTTTTTGTGATTTGAAATTGAATTCCTATCATATTAGTATTTCAGGCGATGCCTGGAAGAGTGTCGTTTACTTTTTTCATGTGTGGAATGATCATCTGAGTAATTAAGTCTATCATATTCTCCAGTGGAGTGGTAAAAATAGAGTTTGCATTTGATCGACTAATACCTTTTATGTGATTGTTGGAATCACATAGTGGCTAGGTTTTGTGCTTTGATGACAATAGGTATTTTCCCATTTGCAGCAGAGGGGATGGTAAATACTATAGAAGGTTACAATGCAATGGTTGATCAGAAAGCTCAAGACTTTAACTTTCTGAATGAATTGAAACATAATCTAGTGAATATAAAGTTGAAATGGGCGAAAGATAAAGAATTAGATGCTGTTGTTTGTGCAAAGAAGAACCTCAGTGCAGTTTCCTTTCTTGTTTCTACCATTTATGGCAATCCTAAGCGTCCCCTTCCTGTTTACCATCTTCGGCCATGGTCAACTTGGAATTCCTCGTGATGTCAAGTTGTTGACTTTTATGAGGCGATACCCTTTGGTTTTTGAGTCTTCTTTTGTTCTTGACAGCGGAGGTAGTCGTGTTCCCTCCTTAACTCCTGAATCCAGAAGCATTTGCGAAGAAGAATTAAATTTTTTTCAACGTAATCAAACAGATGTTGACAACAGGCTGAGGAAATTTCTTATGATTACATCTTGGACTCGTTACTGTCAAATTATGTAGATTTATTTTCTTTCATTCGACTCCCCAGATGACCGGGTTGGTTTAAGACTTGAAAATTGGGATGATAGCCTTGCTGTTTCTGAATTGCAAAAGAATGCTCATCTGCAACAGAACGAAGAGGACATAAAAAATGGCTGCTTAGCTTTTCCAATATTCACGAGGGGCTTCGGCATATTCTATAATCCTTGCGAATTATCTTGCCTCCAACCTCCAAAGATTTGATCTTTCCAACCTACGGCATGTTTTTTCATATTGGTCCTTCAAATCAATTGGATAGATAATGATAATGTTACACTTTTTGAAAGCACATGTTTTACCATCGGAATGAATTTTTTTTTTTCAGTCTTTGACCTTTAGCTTACGCAAGTTATGTTTGTAGGAACACAAGCACATTGATGACGCGAGCTCAATCCATGTTGATGTGACATGCCATGGACAATGTTGACCGGAGAAGCTAATGTGAAGACCGGAGTAGTTCGCCGGAGATATGTCTCTCTGTTTCTCTTTAAAGCACCCGCACGCAGGATGGATGGCCAAAGACTGATCAAGATTTGAATGAGACATAACTACCATCCATGGAAACAGAAGAGCCCCATTTTAAGTTGTATTGGAGAGAGGAGAGAGAAGAGGAAGAGGAACACAAGTGAGATGCAGAGTGCGGGGTCAAGCTGAGAAATGGGAATGGCGGAATACATGCACCCAAAACAGACTTGGAAACAACACCGCGATCTCTTGTTTCAACCAAATCTCCAAAGCCAGGACTTGGAAAGAAAGTGAATAAATTAAACATCCACTTCTCGTGCTCTAGGGAAAGAAGATTGGCGGCCATGAGCGCAATAACAAAATCGAGCTTCTCAACAGCCAAGTAGTATGAAAAAAGATCATGAAATTAATCACACCATCACCTTTCATAAAATCAGGGCATAAATTATACAAGACTACAGAAGAAACAGCTTTCTACAGAAGGATCATCTTCAAAATTGTATAGTAAAATAGCACCCACCTCTATACCACCGCTTTGAACCAACGTCTAACAGTCTGCAAAATTGAAACAAAAATAAAAATATGCTGACCTCAACCGATGAATTCCATTATTAAAGCTCACCATCCAAAGTTTTGGATCTTTAAACTATATTTTTCAGTCTAACATTGTCGTAAAAAAGAAACCAATTAAAGAATTCACCACAATTATAAAATGTAAAGGTGAAGGCACAAGCATGGACTTCCAATGTATAAATAAGTTCGTCTAAGCAAGGAAATACCATTAACGAAGGAACATTTTAGCCAGATCATAATCTAATTTTCTCTGAAAGATTAATCTAAAGATTGATTTGTTATCATGTATTTTGTCCATAAACATTTGGTAATATATAACAATAACACATCATGCTAGCAACCAGAGAAAAATGTGAGACCAATGCAAACTCGTCCCTCTTAAAGAAAAGATTTGAGGAAAATTCACAAACGGGGGGAACTAGCGACAGACTTGAATATGTTATAAAGTAATGTTTGATAAACATCTTAATATTACTCTCGTACTTCATTCTACCGTGACACTTTTGTGTCAGTCATCAGTCAATAGCATAACTATAATAGATTATATATAGTTAAATAACAATTAACTACAAAATCAAGAAACCTGAAAGAAAATGACATTTAAAATTCACAGTACATATGTAACATCAATTATGTGCCCATAAAGAGGTGAATGTAATTTACCAAAAAGTTGTCAAGTGTTCCAATCCAAAATATATGAAGATTAAAATAAGATATGCAAATGAAACTACACGAATTTGTAGACTTACACACTTAAAAGTTCCAGCGATCTAATTGCATCCTGGCTTCAGCCATGTCTTTCTGTGCTTTTTTTCTACGATAAAATATTGGACAATCGCGACTGAAAACAAAAACAATGGGGGTCATCAGAAACAATGTGCAGTAAGCTCTTGATAAATTAGAAGTCCAACCAATCGAAAATGCTAGCACCTACAATCCAAAAGACTAAAACTATTAACGAAAGCCAGTTAAATTGAAAACAATACCTAGTGCAAAGGACATCTTGGTGAAGAGATCCCTGACATTCTTGGCACTGTGTCCACAGCTTTCCAAAAAGCATCTCAAGTTCTGATACTGTTACAGATAATCATTCGCACTCAAATTAATGTGAGTTTCCTTCTCCCCACGCACAAAACAATAATCTCACATTAGAACAAAGAGAATAAAGGAGAAAAGCACCATTTGTTACAGCTTTGCAGTACAGTTCTGCTTCCCTCCCTTTGCAGTGTGAGCACAGAGTTTTATTCGTGTTGCTGTTGATGATCCACCGTTTAAACAACGAAATAAAGGAGGCTTCTCAGAAAGGTGAAGTGAGTTATTCAAACAATAGAAGAGTTCAGATATGCAAGATCAGAAATAGCCAACAAACATCAGAATCCATTTAAATTATACAAAGATATCAAGTATTTTTTAGACAA
Organism: Begonia fuchsioides; assembly: GCA_003255005.1. Lineage (NCBI taxonomy): Eukaryota > Viridiplantae > Streptophyta > Magnoliopsida > Cucurbitales > Begoniaceae > Begonia > Begonia fuchsioides. The sequence continues at coordinate 109,614 of QAOC01042410.1, read as the reverse complement.
TCCTCACAAAAAAACATGATTCAAGTCCAAGTGAAGTGTTTAGCCCTTAAGAAACTAAAAGAGTTTTTGCAATTAGCAACATGGTAAACCGTTGTTAAACCTCTATGGTCTTGTTAGTAGTGACTAATTCGTAAAAAAATCAAGTAATACAGCATGTTTCTTTCATTTTCAATAAAAAATTGTCAGCAAATAAATATTCTCCATCATCAGTACATATTTGAAAAATAGGCAGAAAAATGAGCTTGTCCACTGTTTGCAGCTATTCTAAGAGTTAAAACATCTACTTGTGTTGGGTGGTGGGAGGATAGTTGAATGAAATGTAAAATAACACAAGACAAGAAAACATCCATAAATTTAGAAAAACCTCTACACTCAGGAACCACAAGTTTAGTACAGACTCGGAAACACTCTTTGACAAGATAGAACCTTTTTTTATAATAGATGATTAATAATAGCTAGTTGCGTCTCCTGCCCTTTATATATTCTTCTCATGGTTACCTATCATTTTCACACAACCACCCCACTAATGAACTCAACTTCAACTAAACATTTCATCAACAGACTTTAACATAAATTGTCTCTTAATTACAATCATGTCTGACAGCCTAAAAATATTGTATCACCTAATTCTCCTTCTTCTAACTTCCTCTCACTTTACTACTGGAACAAAGAATAAATGTTAGGTTTAGCCAACAACCAAGTATTTTGAGATGAATTAAGGTTGATACTACAACAAACGAAATGTGGGGCAGACCATTACCATAAATAAAATGGGCATATTCAAGGAGGGAGAAGTTTTTAGCAAGGCGGACAAGAAGTTGGTGCTAGAGCTCCAAGTTATAGAAAGTGTAGCGCCAAAGAAATAGACCAAGTAGATTTAAGATCAAATACCTCAGTAGAGCTTTGCAACCAATGCAAGTAAGTTGTTTCTTAGCAAATTTCATTATGCCGCTGTTTGAGGGAGTAGAGATAAAGATTGATCGCGTATGGCTTCCATGAAGAAGTTCCTTGCTGGCATTCTTCAATATGGGTTCGAAAATTCGTAATAGTGGCTGTGGTATAGAAAATTTATCAGTCAGGTAACCAAAGAAAAAACTAATATTTAGGTCTGAGGAGTGATGCAGTGACTAACCTTGCTAATTTGATTTTCAAGATAATATTGCGGATCGATTGGTATGTTATTTTCTAGAACAAAAATAGGATCTTCTGACTTCTCGTAAGCCTGATTGCCAATAGGCGTTGGTTAGCAAATCATTAGTTATAGAAATTTAAGAAGAAAAAAATAAAGTAGAAAGATTACTTTGGCTCCTTTTGCAGCTTTGATGAGCACATAAGGTACTCGATCACCAACATTCGGAGCTGTAGCAGCATCTCGCTGTTAACAAGAAGTTGCATAAGAAAGTGATATCATGAATCCAATGACAATTAAGAAATGGTTTAGATGATCCTAAAATTTTGCAGTAAAAGCAGCTACAATCAATGGACTCATTGAATAAAATCTGACAAAATCGTGCACAAATTAAGAGCATATATAAAATTGGCTTACGAGGGTTAAGAAAAGAACGAAATGAATTAACATATAAAATGGGAGGTAAAAGGATGGCTTGATTTATGAAACAGTTGTAGTTTGGGGAAGTTATGGGCAGTTTAAAAAAAGAGATATTGAAGGCGGAAGTGATTTTTTCATGATTATGTTCTGAATATTGTGATAAAACAGTGTGTTGTCCGAGCATAACTCGGGGGCTAAATTCATGGTTGGTTTATGACAGACGTATGATGTTTGTTTTCTGTGCACTCAAATTGGTAGAAAACAGTGTGAAACACTTCTTAGAACAAGAACAACAACTACAGACTAACTTCCCGATCACACCAATTCAACAAATAAAACAAGAAAGAAATATTTCTTCTACGTCTTAAAGATGTTATTTCCTGTTTCTAGGACATAATTATTATTCATCATGCAATTGCTAACGAATTAAATGTCATCAAACAACAATGAAAACCACCAACCTTGCGCATGCGCTCAGCAAGTTCGACATGAGCAGCCTTCACTTCATAATCATCTCCTGTCTTGGTCAAACCCTGCAGTTCAATCACATCATATAGGCTCACATTGAAGATTACATACTTCTTGCCACCACGGAACCCAAATTCAGTACCTTGGTAATGACCAGAAGGGACAGATCCATCCGGTTCATAAGAAGATCAGAAATTATGTTCTTGACATATTGTACTGCGCCTGGAATGTCTCTGTCAATAAGAATTTTGTTCAGGCACTCAGTAACGAGGTTTTTGACCAAAAGACAGTTGTCTCTTCGAACTGTTTCAATGCCTGTGGATAAAGAAAAATGAAATTGTAGGAAGCCTGACCAAAAATAATGATCTGCTAACTGACAGGAGAATACAGCATTACCTTTTGTATCCATTTTGTCAAAATTTTCCTTTTTGGTCCATAACAAACCTGCATATCTCTTTTTGCTAATTAAAAGATATGGATAGTAAACTTTCTCGAACTCTAGTTTAATGGGCTTTACAATGAACACCAGATGCCAAAAGAAAAATAAAAGGAGAAAAAAGAAACCGTTAGCAAACTGAATGAAATCTTTAATGATAGAATGACATTGATTTTCAGATCAGAATAGACAACAACCTAGTTACTACTTGTATAAGTGCTATAACCAATCAACTAATCTACTAAAAATATTAATTGGAAGGATGAAACTGCAGACGTGAATGTGATAGGAACCGGTAAGAATTTTAGTAAGAAAACGAAAGTTTCTTGAGAGCTTCGAGGGCCCTCTACCTCCTGTAACTACTTTCCAAAATGTTCATACCCTTCAATTACAGATTATTCCTCTCTTTATTCATTTTACACTAACTGCTTCCTCTAACTACTTTTCAGTTTTCTATTATATGTAAACCGTAAGGTGGGTCTATCAGAATGAAATAATGATAAAATTGTATTTGAAAGTCATAAGAACAATTTATACTTTTTCAAAACAGCACTACTGGAACTTATAATCTAAAATAACAAAAGGAAAGATTTAATCAACTCCACAAAATTTTACTTTGATAAAAGTGCCACTGATATACTCAGCTGCTTCCCTTCCCAAGTTCATTGCCTCTTCCACCGTGAGCACGCCAAACTGCGCCATCACTGAATCTGTATCACCATATATAACCTAAAACAAAAATAAATAATTCAGCAAGGGCAAAGTTGAAGATCACAGTGAATGAGCGATGACACAAACTGCAATGAGCATATGTGCATTTGAGATAAATGTACACCATGCTGATTGGTATGAAACCATAATAGCAATCTTTAAACTTCAGAAAAAGGGAAAAGCATTGACTTGTTGCATCAATGGATGATATTTGGTTATATGAAGAGTAAAATGAATAAAAGAGAAATAAAACCAAGAGACAGAAACATATAAGTCAATTCATTATATGAAAATGAAGTCAATCAAAGGTAAATTTAATTGTTCATTTACATTGTATTTATACAAGGTTTAATCATCCAAAAATAACCGTAAAAATAACTAACGGTAACTTCTAATAACTCCCACTAATAACTCCTAATACCCCCTCAAGCTTAAGGGGGAACCACATTGAGCTTGACTCGTAAAAACGTGAAAACAATCTCGGAAAGCGGTTTAGTTAATCAATCCGCAAGTTGAGAAAAAGACGGCGTAAAAGAAGCTTTGAGCTCGTTTGAAGCTATCTTCTCGCAAATAAAGTGAAAGTCTAAGTCAATATGTTTAGACTTAGAATGTAAGGCCGGATTAGATGTTAAGAATGTAGCGCTAATATTATCACATAAAATTTTCGGAGTAGTGAGAGATGTCAAGATCCGAACATAATTTCTTCAACTATAATAGCTCCGAGACCGCATCGACAACACTACGGTATTCAGATTCCGTGCTTGACCGAGATACACACTTTTTGTTTCGAAGATGTCCACGAAATTAAGTTTGATCTAAAGAAAAAACAAAAACTGCTCGTACTCCGACGGTCATCAAGAGAAGATCTTCAATCCGCATCGGCATATCCAAGTAAATAAGAATAAGAGGAATCTCGTACAAATTTCAGCGAATAAGAAATCGTACCTTTCAAATACCGTAATAGTCTTTTCAATGGAAGACAATGAACGTCCGTAGGAGAATGCATGAATTGACTTAATTTATTAACGGAAAAAGAGATATTCGGTCTCGTGAGGTTGCAATATTGGTATCATCTTGTAAAACCGAGCCATCATTGAAGATAATATCGGTTTGGTCAACATAGGAGAATCCACCGGTTTGCACCCAGACATATTTGCTTTAACGAGCAAAGATTCAATGTACCGGGATTGAGATAAAAATAAAAAGTCTCCCGAAAATCTGAAATTAATCCCGAGAAATTAGTGAAGAATTACCAAGTTCTTTAGAGCAAATTTATTACTCAAGAAATTTATCAGAATAGTAATTTTTGTGTCAGAATTTCCGGTAAACAATATGTCATCCACATATATAAGTATTAATAACCGGACAAAATTCTTCTGTAGAATAGGAAAAAAAAATCCGCCGAAGATGCACGAAACCCGAACTCAATAAGAGCTGAAGAAAGTTTGAAAAATCATGCCCGAGACGATTGTTTAAGCTCATATAATGATTTGTGAAGTTGACAAACCAATAAAAGAGATAATTGACTTACAAACCCGGGAGGTTGCTCTATGAATGCCAACTCGGCTAGCGTTAACACTAATTTTTTATATTCGCATGAAAGATTGCGAGAAAGTGCTGCAAGATTTGTGGCTCGACACGAGGTCCCGCTATCGATGTTTGATAGCGAGGTACACAAAAATTTTATTAGGGAATATATTAACCCTACTTTTCGACGAATTCCTCGTAATACACTACGAGATAACATAATTAAATTGTATACGAAAATGAAAAAATAATTATTTTGTCTTTTTGCACGAGCACAACATATGTCGATTTGTATTACTTCTGATTTATGGAGTGCACCGAATGTACTCGGTTATATAGTTGTAACGTCGCATTTTATTGATAATAATTAACAACTCCATAAACGAATTTTAGGATTTCGAAGTTGTGAAATGATGAACTTGATGAAGAATTGGAGCGATGCTGTTACGAGAGAGCAACAACGAAATTATGAACTCGAGGAAGAATTCAAAAATTTGCAATTTGACGACTATAATTTTTTGTACGACTATTTAAGTTATTTGTACATTTTTTTTAAAGTTTACATGTGTATTGAATATTAATGCACAAAATAATTATTTTGATACAATGTTATGTAATTTTTTGACAAATTATAATGAATATTTTTTAAATTTCTGGTTACAACATAATATATCAAATTTCAAACGATTTATAATGATTATTTTTTAAATTTCTCATTACACTCGAATTGTTTGGTTCGTTTAAGCTCGACTCGTTTTCTGCTCAATTCGGCTTAGGAGTTGGGCTTGCTCGGCTTGAGGCTCAGCTAGAATAAGGCTCGAGGCTCGAGGCTTGATAGCTCGCTCAAGTAAAAATTTTTGAGAAAAAGCTTGACAGGCTCTGCTCGAATAGACTTGACAGGCTCGGCTCGAGTAGCTCGGCAGACTCTACTAGCCGGCCTATACCGGGCTCGGCTCGCTCGAGCCTGCTTGTTTGGCGGCTCTAATTGGAGTTCACTTGCTGGCCCACAAATGTGTTTCTTGGACGCTGCCCGAGAAGCCCGCTGTGTTGCCCATATGAAGAAAAGTTAGGGCGTTGCCCTAGGTTCCCAGAATTTGTCCCGTACGACTCTCCTGGAGGACGAACTCCGAAGTGCGATAGAAGAGTAGAGGCGAAGTTCGCCATTGACGGAAGCAACGGGAGGGAGCCGAATTGATTTTGCCTCTTAATTCGAGCTTCAAAGGTAAGCAGTAAGCCGTTGATTTCTTCTAATGAGGTCTCAGTTGAGCGATTAGAAATCGCTGCGACGATGAGATTGAAATCGATACCGAGACCGTTTAAGATTATCAAAATTTGATCCTTCGTCGGTACAGGTTCACCGATTGAGGCAAGACTATTGCAGACTTTTGTTATCTGTTGAATATACTCTGTAATCGTAAGACTCCCCTTGCTAAAACTGGGTAACTTACCTCGTTGTTCATTTAGTCGTGCCAGAGATACTGAAGAATGTGATTTGGCGAGGCTGGACCAAATTTCGTAAGCTGTTGTGTAGTTTACAATTTGAGGCAGCAAAGACTTGGACAAAGAAGCATATAGCCAACTCATCATGAGTCGGTTATACCTAGGAGTGGGCAGCCCGAACCAACCCGAAAACCCGAGCCAAACCGTTTAAATCGTTTGGGTCGGGTTAATTTGTTGGTCTCTTGGTTCGGTTTGGTTTTCGATTTTTGTTCTAAAACCCAAACCAAACCGTTTAAATCGTTCAAACCTTTTCAGCCCTTCAGCCATTCACCTAGCTTTCGAGCCTCATAACTCTTTCTATACTTATACAAATTCCATGTAATTGGTATCAATCTCTTCTTTATTCTGTCTACTACATTTCATATGAAGAAGTCGTGGCCAAATTCGTAACCGACAACCCACTAAAACATACGTTTACTGAAATCAGTCAGTTTCGTCTTACATTTTTGAAACCTTAAGTTTTCACTAAAAATCTCTTGCATGCACGTCTATTTAACAATAATCCTACCATCTTGCTCTCCAATTTCATAAATTGAGCATAATAGTAGTAGAAATATGTATCTAGGCTTCAATTTTCACAGCTCAAACTTTCAAGACACATCTCAAGCTTTTGAGATACGCTTTTATACCAATTTGAGTACCCAACTCGAAAACTCATTCTCAAACACTCATAAAACTCACAAAATCTCACTTAGAGGTTGAGAGAACTAAGGAGAGGGAAGAGGAAGAAATGAGTTTTTAACAATTTCAGGCGTGGGAGACGAAGAGTTTTCGGATATTATCCAGTAGCGGTCGACACTTTAAACAAGGTGTCGACCAGTTCTACACAAGGTGTCGACCTACCACTGTTCATAGGTCGACCTCTATAGCTTGAAAAGTCAAGGTGTCGACCGCTTGTGTCAAAGTGTCGACCGGTTTTCAAACTCGAGAGTTTTAAGGTGTCGACCGCCCGTTAAAACATTGATAACTTTTGTTCTACAACTTAGATTTCTATGATTAAAGTGTTATTCTTTTCCTTATTGAGTCTAGTTTAACTTTGTAGAAGACATAAACTTCAAATTCAGAGCGTAAAAGTATCAAATATACGAAACATCGAATATCGCTCAAAAGTTCATATTTCCTTAGTCCAGTTTTATTCGTCAACTTCTAACGTAAATAACTTTTGCAGTACAACTTCAATCGAGTTGTTCAACCCATAAATCTTCTCATTTTGATGTCTTCTATAATTTTTTAGAAGATTACTTTGTCACATAAGTTTATCTATAGCATGATAAAACAGGAAAACTGAAACTACTCAGTTATCGATTTTCAACCCGGTAGTTGTTACTAACTGTAAATTTCTAAAGCCATAACTTTCTCTACAAACCTCCAAATTGAGTAATTTTTGTTGCTATAGTTCCATCAACTAATTCACTTAATTTCATTAGAAGAACTTAAACTCGTTTAAAGAATTTATCTCCTTGAAAATCAACTATTCTTAACAGTCAACATAGGTTAACTTCGTTCATCATTTAACATTGATAAAACTTAAGGTAAATAGAAAAAGTCGGGTGTTACAGTAGAGATGCGACAAGAAGATCTTAGAGTTCTAAAAGAGAATAGAGAAGTAGATCAATTACCAAGAATTGAAGCGCTGAGGCAGGATAGTACCGCATGAGCTAAATCTCAGAGTCGAGAACTTTAATTTGAGATTAGGGTTTCCATCTCTGTTTTGCAACTTTAAAAGCGACGCGGTCGACACCTTGTAGTTGCGGTCGACACTTGTATGTGTCGGTCGACACTTTGCACATCGAAAATAACAATTATCAGTGATCGTTACAATTTATTTACACTTTTAATTTTTTTTAATTTGATATGTGAACCAAACCAAATCAACCCAACCCAAACCGAAACCGTTTGGTTTGGGTTGAAATATTTTTTTTTTGTTTAGGTCGGGTTTTGGGTTTTTCTTTTAACCCAAAACCCATTTAGGTTGGGTCGGTCAGGTAAGAACCCGACTCAACCCAAACTGTGTCTACCCCTAGTTATACCGCTGTCGGTTCGAGAAATCTGAATTCAGAATCGTTGAAGAGTTGTCCAGAAATTGAGGTGGAGGTGAGGACGACAGATCGATGAAAGATTCAAGGTCATTGGAAATAATGATATTGAGAAGAGTGTTCTTCCAAATCATGTAGTTTTATGAGTTTAATTTGATAGTGATATTTTGAGAATGATTTGGGAATGGAGGAAGGAAAATTCTTGAAGTATTTTCATTGCTTGTAGAGGAGGAGGCAGCCATTGATTACAAGATTATTTGATGAAGCATAAGATTTTGCAACAGCAAAAGTAGCAAATTTTTGGTTGATGGCAGAGGTTGAGAAAAAGAAGTTGAGAAAAGAGGTTGAGAAGCAGAAAAAATCAAAATAGTGGCTCTGATACCATGAAGTCAATCAAAGGTACATTTACTCGTTCATTTACATTGTATTTATACAAGGTTTAATCAATCGAAAGTAAATGTAAAAATAACTAACGGTAACTTCTAATAACTCTCACTAATAACTCCTAATAGAAAACACTGAATAGTAGAAACCCCAAGTAGAAAAGGCAAAAAATAAAGGTAAAACATCAACTTCATACTATAAAAAGTCCTCAAAGGAGCCAAAAAAAACATACATACACACATGTATTGTAGGGAATCTTAGTATTGAACAAGATTAAAAGCCAATTAAATAAATGATAATACGCACTTGGATTAATAACTGTTTACTAAACAAGGGAAGAAAAAAAGGAACTTTTTTGAACGTAGAAACATTGGAAAGAAGGAATAATCTTGCCATATCCTGTACAATGAAATACAGAAAAATTTAAAATGACAAACCTCAGCATTGTGTTCATAGCCTCCGAGACTTGTAAATTTATCTTCCACGAGTTTTTTGGTATGTTCAATCATTTGTCGACCTTTACAAAGTAGTCACAATCATCACATCAAGAAAATACAAAAAAGGGAAGTCAGTTTAGTTAGATGCTTAAGGCAACTAAATTCAAAAAGGTAATAGTACCATAGCTTGTAACACTTGAAGATATCTCTAAGCAAGGTAATTGGCCAACTGTTGCTCCTGTAAACCCATATACTGAATTTGCACTTATCTGAAAAGCAATTGACATAAAAAACCCAAACGATGAAACAAAGAGAAATATAAGTCTTGAATATATGAGCACTAAATGGATAATGGTTTAATACTAGGAAACAATTACCTTCAAAGCCAGCTGCCGCCCATCTAAAACGGCCTTCTCAAAAGGGTCTTTAGCTTCCTGGAAGTAAATATATATATATAGAATGGCCAGCAGTGGAAAAGTAAAACACTAAATTAATGTGACACTAGTACTTCGATTCCTGCAACCAAGCGAACTAGTTAATTCAGTTACCTTTAGATCTGCTTTCGCTCTTTTTCGAGCAGTTAATAGTTCTTCAAGAATTTCAGGAAGTATACCCTGAAATATTGTTTGAATAATCCTTGATATTACAACAGCCAAAGGAAATGAAATAAGAATAAATAACCCGTACATTCAAGTTAAGCAAAGAAACTAGCTACGAGATCACATAGTGAGTTTTCAAAGATCTCACCTTTTGCAATTTTGGATGTACAAATGTTTCCCCGGAAGGAGTTCTATTAACTAGTTCTTGAGGAAGGTTTAGTTCGTGAACATCTTCAGGAGTTACCTTTACAGAGATATTTGAAGATAAAAGATTTTACTCAAAGGTTTTAAAAGGAAAGCAGAGATGGAAACAGTGAAGAATTTGTACCAAGGTGCAGTAACATAAATTATATGCCATCATAATGGAGGGATACAAGGACGCAAAATCTAAGGTAGCAATGGGTTTTTCATAAAATCCAGCTCTTGCCTCCAAAACCTGCAGTTTAGATATTTAATGATCACCATATGGCCAAATATATGCATTTCACGAATAATGACTCAGTGAGTAAATAGGAATCAAATGTGACAAGATATGTTTGGAAAGGTTTTTTTGGTCCAATAACTTACAGTGGCACCTTCAAAAGTTCCTTGCTCAGATCCTGCTTGTTTTGCATTTGGAATCACAAGATTCTTTTGTTTTGCTTTTCGAAGAAGTTGAGATAATACCTGACAAATCCAGATTAGCCATACTTGTCACCTACTAACATAGTTCACGGCTTGGAAATTCCAAAAATTACCTTAATACTCTGCCCTCTAGAAAGAAGAAACGAAATTGGGACACCTGTGACTCGAGCCATCTCCACATAATTGTAAATTAACATCAATTTGTCCAAAAGCCGCTGAGGAAGATAAGCATCCTAAAAAAATTTATGTGACAAGAAAAGGTGAGGTCACAATAAAGATAAAATAATCCATATATAAGAACTTGAGTAAAGTTCATTTATTAAAATGAAACAAACATTTTTTAAATACGAAAGTTCAGTATCTTCCTATCAATTAGTGAATTAGGCCAGAATTTAGATTATAGATAATAGGTAATAGTGCAAATGGTGGGTTATACAAACAGCTTAAGGAAACAGTAGCCAATAAACATACTTGACAACCCAAAGTGGGTTTAAATTTTAAAAATACCTTGAATCTCTTAATTACCTTTCATAGGTCAGACCTCTCTTAATTATCAACAAGATGTTTTAGGTCAGATCTCTTAGTCATCACTATAATTCAACAAAACAAATCTTTGAATGTACAGATATAAGTTAACGTGTGTAGGAACATATATATTAACTAATTACTCGCAGCACTCCTTTCCCTTTTTTTAGAAACAATTCAAAATACTATTATCCGAGACAATAAAACTGAAGCGTTTTGCTCAAATGCGAGATTTACAGAATTTTAGGAAAAAAAGAGATGAAGAGAAATGAAATGTGGTGGAAAAAGTATAATAATAGATAGAATAAAGTAATATTTATACCTTCAAACAATAAACAGCCAATCGCCTCCTGGTTTCAGAATTACCATTCTGCAAATCAGATATAATGGAATGGTGTACGTCTTCTTTCTGCACATCACAATGATATCACCTATACTTAAAAAAAAGATGCCACTATAATAAGAAAATAACAAATCCAGGCCCAAAATGAACTACCTTCTGTTTCATTCCTCGCAAAATTAAAAAATGTACTCGTGATATACAAATTCCCAAGAAAAAACTCAAGGACTTTATCTAGTTTTGGATCAATAAACTAAAAAAAACTCCAAAATCAATGGCACTAGTTATAGATTGAGTGGATAAGTTTTAGCTGAATTGGCTAGACACGTAGCTTAACAAAATAAGAACAAGAGAACACAAATGATTGAATCAAACTACAAAAATATCCAAATAACTTGTAGCCAGTCTTTGCAGTTAAATTATCAAAAATGCCTCTGCGTATACTGATTCAAGATAGCAAGTTAAAGTGACATCTCGGTTTACCTGTTCAGAAAGAAAATGTGAAGAAACAGAGTTCAGTGAATAAGAACTTAATTTGTAATCACGTTGCATAACCTGAAGATACCAAAATTGTCAGAAGAACTAATAAATCAATCAGTTAATTTGACAGATTAAAAAACAATAATAACGAGAGCCTTTAAATACATTACCAACCTGGAGCAAATCAAATTGAACTCTCCCTTCTATTGTAATTTCTTTACCTTCCCTAGTTCCAAGCTGTCTATTATATCAATAACTATTAGTAAGTACGCGAAGAAAATTTAAAAAAAAAAATGAAAAGCTGCTCTCGATGTACCCATGAGGTCATCAGTTTTCACTAAAAAATCAGATATTATATTTCAAATGTACTCAAGAAGCAAGAGATACAAGGTCTAGGACAAGGAACACTTACTCCATGGACAACAAAATAAAATAAGTGAGACACTAAGCCTTTACTCATGAACAAATGTTTCTGTCAGAAAGTGATATAACTATGACAAACTATCAGTTAGTTCTTCTAGATGATAAAAAAATTATCAAGTTTCTAAGTAAAGCACAATATCACTATTTTTAAAGGAAAAGGTAACTAAGATATTACCAAAACACCACTGCACTAAGAGTCATTTGTCTGAAAGATGTCTATTTAAATTGCAATTGCAAATAGAGCATGCAAATATAGCCAACTAAAACAGTCTTTCAGAATGATAGCGCATAATACTGCAGAGAAAGCTAGTTTTTATATACAAAGGAATGTGTCATGCTAATTATTCTCGACAAGAAATTCACTAGATAAGTATATCGTAAATAAACAAATTAAGTTCCACACTGATAGATTAATGATGCCAGCAACAAGAATGGTGGTCAATGAAGTAGATGACTTAAAGCAGATAATGTTTCTTCCATTGCTTTGAAGAGCCTTACCTAGAAGAGAAAGTTGTATCTTTGACCCGAACCCTGCTGTTTTTTATACGACCCAGAATTGGAAATTCAGAGATTCCCAATTTTTCAGCTCTCTACAAACAGAAAACCAGGATAAAACGCTACTTTACTATTTGAAAAATTAATCTTAAATTTATAGCACCACACACAGAAAAAGCCATGTTCACATATTGGGAAGAAATATCACCGTGTGAATCTTCCATTTACGAAAATCAAACAAAAAACCACCGAATAAAACTTGAATGGTCAATACATTAGGTAAAGTTTCATGTCCAGCAATTAAATAGCCATCCCAGAAAAAAACATGTGAACTGGAATTCAAATCTTTATCAGCTGTAACTTCCAAAAAAAAATATTTCGATGCAATAGATGGAACTAGCGTAGTTAAGCACATGCCAGAGCCCATAGATAAAAACAAAATAAAAAGAAAAAGAAAAAATAGGAGTCCATTTGTAACTAAGAACACAAATTATCTATTGTAGCATCAAAAGAGGAGCCCAAGTACTTTTAAAGGCCACACAAAACAACATTCCTAACAGAAAACAATGGAAGTCTTAAACAAAAATATGTACATGTATAAATTTGAATTAACAATTTTAAGAGAGAGGAATGACCTATAAGCAATTTATCAGCAAAAATTGCAATAGATTTACCTCAATGAGATAAGGCAAATCGAATTTGCAGATGTTATATCCAATCACCACATCAGGGTCCACTTCGCAGATAAAATCCTGCAAGGAATGCCTCCTTATCAAGAAACTACCAATAGATTGCACAAAATAATTATTTTCACACCAATAGACGTGCACAAAATAATTATTTTCAAACCAATAGGCGTGCACAAAATAATTATATTCACACCAATAGAGGTGAGCAAAATAATTATGTAGAAAGCGTGAAAACTATGCTATTCCATCTAAAAAAGAATAGTTATTTAAACCTTGGAATGCGTAAAAGTTGTTAGGACGACATTGCTTATCATTTTATCGAGATCCAAAGAAAAGCAACATTGCAGATTAAAAACTTATCTATGGTGATGAAGAAGAAAATGCAAGGGCTATTTTCTTAGCAAATTTCGCAGCCTGGAACAATAATTTACCATATAGCTAAAAGATTACAAGAGAGAAGAGAAACACCAAAAACAACAGCGATGTCTTGATGGCTAATCAACAACAGAACGATACATGCTGCTTGAATTCAGTTTTAGTCATCATTCATGTCAAACATCGATCTCAAATTTGTATCTCCTAACTTCCATTGACTACGGTATTTGTGCCTTCTATTATCAATCATGATAATCACTTTAAAACCAATAATAAAATTGTCATAATAATAATAATAATATCACAAAATAAATAAGTCGTTAAAAACACTACCCTCCAGGCAAGTAAAACTTCTCTCTCTGTCTCAAATGACATTACATCAACACCAGCTATAGAAGAGCAAGAGTTAAGGGTCATGACATTGCGGATCAAAGGTTGGTCCTCCCCTTGGAGAGTAACTAGATTAGCCACCTACAAATGAAAAACAAAAAACAGATTCATTTCAAACTACCCAAGAAACTCAAAAGAATGAAAAGATAAATAGACTGCTTTATTCAATCCATATAGCCCAGGTGGATGAGTCAAATCAAGAGGTAAACCTGGATGACAGGATCATGGGTGGGATCTGGAAAATGGCCTTTACGACCTGCACACTCAATGTCAAAACTCAATATCCGGAAGGGAGCCATCTTTGAAAATTCACCTTCAGGGTCATGGCTGATCAACTCTGAATAACTAGCAAGGGCTGTTAAAGAGATACAATCAAGCATATCTATCTAAATCTAGGGAAAAAAATGAAGTCAAATACAAGAAAAGAACTATTTAACTTTAAGAAATTGGATTGGATACAGGCAATCAAACTCCAACTGACAGTATGACAGCACTTTTGCTGTTTTCCTATATTTTCCCACAGGTACTTCAATCCAATTTCCACCAACAATTTTGCAATCAATCATGAATCTCAAAGCAAAAAGAACATTGCTTTCATAAGTCATGAAGCTCTTCATTCCAAGCCCATCAATTTGTATGCCTCTGTCAAGAATACCTGAAATTTAAACACAGTCACATGAAAGAACTAAGGATCAAAATTTACTACACAAACAGGCCATACAGCTAAATCAATTCGTGCCACATTGATCAGTCAGAAACTTATAGACAGTGTTATAATGTTACAATCCAAAAAAAAAAAAATTTACTCCATGCAATTCTAATTGGACATTTACCTCGGCAGCTTGTGACCATTGTTGGTAGTGCAACTACAATTTTGAGGAAAGGATGAGACGGTTGTTGCTGATAGTACATGATACTTCTTTTTTGCACTAACTCAATTCGATGAACATATTTGGGCACCTTACTGTTTTTATTTACCTCCTTCATTCTTGCCTAAAGCATCACCAAACATAAAGAAAAAGTAAGTTAATGCAAAAAATCATTAAAGCACACTCAAACCAACCATATTCTACAACAAACACCTCAAGAACTTGTTGGAACCGGGAGATATCATCAGGATCCATTCCAGGAGGACAGCTAATATAAAAGTAAGGTTCAAATCCATGGACGTTGCAGCAAACACTGTGCCCTAATACATAAGAAAATTGAAAACATCAAAAAGTTATGTAATCTTAATTTGGGAAATGAAGTACAGCTCAAACCTCAACCTAGTATGTAAAATGTGATGAATGAATGCTTGACCATGTCAGTCGTGTATTTTCTAACTTCATTTGAAAGCATATTATTAACCCTCTAAAATTGGTAAAACAGTAGCAATAAAATTGTGACACTCGACGATATATAGTTGAAGTATTAGTTCATAGAAAGGTGCTCGATAAGATGATAATCAACTACTAACCTTAAGTTTTCACCACCTTAACAATACACCTTTGTACTAAAGCATAGAGAACCACTCCGAAAATGTAGTTCGAAATGAAGCATAAAAAGGACGATAGAAATTTACAATATCAGATAGGAAAATAATTCAATTCATTCTCAAATAAGCCAACGTGAATAGCAATATTCTTCATGTGAAAAAAGATTTTTCATTATTTGGAACAGAAGATTGTAAAAGAAAGTGTACAGCCTTTAAAAACGAGAAATGATCCAAGACTTCATATGAGTAAACTGACAACCTTCTCTGGTAACCCCAAAAATTCTGATGATGGCGGCGGGCCCAGCGGAATTAGGCAATAATTCTCGGTTACTCTCTCCAATCACGTAATCGATCTCCAGCTGCTGAAATACTGTAATCTCACCCAAATAAGAGTAATCAAAATCCATTTTCTCATGACAGAAAAACCCTAGTTACACAACTCTCTCATCACTCACCAACGCTCTGAGATTGAGAGACATAAGCAGAAGATAGCGGAGGGCGAGCCCACTTCGAGAGACGCGACGCGAGGGCCTGGCGCTCCTCAATGTCGCGAAGGATGAGTTCGTCGTCGGTTAACAAAGTTTCGTCGAGAAAAACGTCTTCGTCCAAATACTCTTCCTCTTGAGAAGTTGCCATTCGCTCTACCTTCGGAGACGGCGAAGATTTCAGCGCCGGCGACGGTGCAAGGCGTTTACGGTGGTTGTTCCCACCGTTCATGACTGATCTGATTCTGAGTCGAGGAGCGGCACAGAGTTCCCGCCAGTTTTAGGAAGGACTTAACAAAGAACTGGTCACGGTCATATCACGTGGAATATTTTCCCGCGTAAAGCCAAGAAAGGTGAAAGAAACATTCAATCCACATTACTCTTGACTTAGTTAAAAGAAACTATCCTGATAATGTGATATGTAATATTTAAGAGTTACATGCAACTTTACTTTTTTTGCAATTAATGTGGCCCTTACTATATTAAATGTCACTTTTGAGCTGAAATTTGTGTGTTTCAAAACTAGAAATAATAAACTGTCGAACTCAACCAGTTGAATTTAACGAGCGTGCCGAACTTAAAAAGCTGAGTTTAATAATTGTTTTTTAAAAATATTTTAATTCGAGCCGGCTCACGAGTCGAGTTGAATGAGCCTAACGGCCAAATTATAGATAAATAATTTTATTTTATATGAATATATTAAATTAATTTCACTATTAAAAAGCTCAGTTTAATAATTTTTAAAAAAAAATATATTAACTCGAGCCGGCTCACGATTTGTGTTGAATGAGCCTAACAGCCAAATTATCGATAAATAATTTTATTTTATATGAATATATTAAATTAATTTCACTATAATATGATTAAAATAGTAGTAAAATATTTATTACGGTAATTTAACGATATTATAGTACTGGTGCAAATGAAATATCTTTTTGATTTATATGCTTTAAATATAAGATAATATCTAGTTTTCTTAATGTAGTAAAATGTGGCAAAATAAAATCAAAACAAAAATAATTCAAAAAGAATGATATAGTTAAGAGGTAATAATCTTGGGGGTGATTCAAAACTCACTTCCCGAAGAAATGTTAGTTTTTTATGAACGAGCGGGCCAGAGTTCCAACCCAAGCTTGGCTGGCAAGCCTAGAAGTGTGAGCTTTGCTCGCCAGAACTACAACTTGGGCCGAGCCCATTATAGTAACAGGTTGGGCGGGTGGGTATGCGAGTCATCCCTCCAATTAGCCACCTCTATTCAAAACTAGGATAAACTTACCTCGGTTCATTTGTTGGGTATCTTTAAAGAAATATGACTCTCTGTAATGGATCTGATTTGCATTGTAAATGATATCATTTTTCACGTAATGCACCTGTCTGAACTCATCCGCGTATTCTACAACTACAGGTTGTAACGAGCCTTGGCGAGTTTTGATTGCCGATATAGGAGATTTATTTTTACAATTACTACGCAAAAGACCTTAACATCACAACCTGGGTCACCTACAGCGTTAGCCACACTATTGTGCCGCAGGATTACTATCCCAACTTGATCAGTTGCATGGACATATACGTAAAGTACATGTTTGACAACGATTGGCAGAAACTCAGAACACCTGACATTGTATCACATGGTGGAGGTGCAAAAGAAAGGTCCTGGAAAATCTTTTGGAAAATCTTTTGGTTTGATGATTCGTCGACTCATGGAGGAGATTATTCAATAATTTCGACACCCAAGTCAAGAATGCTAGAGAAAACATGAGATGTCGACTGAAGGAGGATATTCATATGGAGGGGTCTCTGCCTGTTTCTTCCATGCAGGTTCCATCAATCACAGTTATCATAGAGTAAATGACCATCTATCATATTTAACATATGCAGATGTGCAAGAAGTCAAAGGCGAATTTACACCGAATGTGAAAGATGATGGAATAGTTGAGGGAGCAGAAGGACCAATGTGTGCACTTTGGACTTCATGGACATTATATTAAATAGGAAAATAACCATTAGGAAACCTAAAATATAAAAAATAATATAACAAAACTAATAAAATTTTTAGATTTATTTATTAGGTCTACGCTGGAGGTACAAACAATATTTAAATTTTACGATCCAGCTCATTTTAGAAAAATCTTTAAGTGAGCAATGATTCTCGTGAAGATCACTCTTGGAATATTATCTAGAAGGTTCTCCCATTAATGTTCGAAATTCAACTTTATAGTTTGGTTTATAAAAGGTATCATATTTTTTTCTATTTTTTAATCTTTCATTATTTTGAGATATGTTTAGACTTTTGAGTATGACTTTGTAGTCACCCTCCATCGTGTCAAAATGTACCTTCATCACGACTTTCCTAGCCGCATGCGGCCTAAGTCGATGATGTCCTAGGACACAAGCGAATGTTAGTGTCACATTGCTTGTAAAAATACATAAATGAATAATGAAAAAAAATACATAAATGTCCCGAGCCGAGCCGGTCGAGCCTATTCGAGCCGAGCCGGCTCGAGCCAAACATAAGTAAAAATATTTATTATTTGTAAAAAGATTACATATCATTGAAATTAAATTGTATGAATTCTAAAAATTACAAGTGTAAAAATTACATGTCAAAAGTTTACAAGTATAAAAAATTACATATAAAAAATTACAAGTGAAACAAATTACATATAAAAAAATATAAGTGTAAAAATTATATAAAGTTACACTTTGGAAGTTAATAAATTTTTAATTCTAAATTTTTGAATTCCTCCGTGAATTCATCATCTCGTTGTTGGTTTCTTGAAACTGCATCGCACCAATCCTTCTTGCATATCAACGCCTCCACAAGATCCGATGTAAGATTTCTCTGTCGATCGTCAAACACTCATCCATCTACTCTAAAAGCAAATGTAAGACCAGTTTTAACCTAAGCAGGTGGGGGGTAAATTAGGTTAATTACAATTTTTCGTAAGTTAAATGACTTAATTATAATAACTATGTGAATTGATTATCGATTCAAAAAGCAAGCACAATCAACAAAAGTAAAGAGTTGAGAGAGAGATATTTTGAAAAAGATATGTTATCGCGGTTCGGCCAACAACTGCCTACGTTTGCGCTTCAAGGTACCTCCTTGAAGATCATTCACTTGATTGAGCTTACAGATGTCAATCCAACATTTACAACTTGACTCTTCTATCTCAGAGGCGTCACCCCTTTTTTACTCTTCTTTTTCAGAGGCGCACCCCTTTACAAGTTCACTCAAATCTATCATTACAAGAATTTGTGGTTTCTAAACCGACTCTCTCAATCACAAATGAATAATGAAAAGTATATACAAGAGATGAGAGAGTAAAATAGCTCAAGAATAATTTTGGCAGCGTTTCGGCGTGTTTTTCTCTCAAGAAAATCGGCTCCTCGAATTGGCTTCTCATCAACTATTTATAATTTTTGTGTCTGCTCAGGCTCGGGCGGTCGACAATTGTGCGAGAGCGGTCGACATAAATATAGCTGTTTAGACTCAACAGGAAATAGATGTTGGAAGTTTGCATCTGAAGTTGTCCCTGAGCGGTCGACATAATCGTGGAGCAGTCGACATAAGTTTCGTTGATTAGCCTTTGAAGGTGTTGCGGTCGACATAAGGTCCGTCTCTGGAACTTTGCATCGGTCCACATAAGTCTTGAGCGGTCGACATACAATCCGTTTCTGGAAAATCTTCGGTCGACATAAGTGCAGAGTGGTCGACACAGATCCGTCTCTGGAACTTTGCATCGGTCCGCAAGTGCACATGTCGCAACGTAGTAATAAAAATATTAATCCCACGAAGACAAGTCAAATCTTTACTTTAAAGAATAAATTGCAAAGTATCATGAAGAATAAAAAATAACATTAAAGGTTTAATTTTTATATCTATTTTCTACTTCTATATTAAACAATTAATTAAAGTTTCTAACTAATATCTTAAATTAAGCAGAAAAGTAAAGTTAGTGGTCGAATTGAGAATTTGTATGAATCTCGACTAGAACTTTCCGTAAATTGATTTACTTGACTTAATATCTTAAATTAAGCAGAAAAGTAAAGTTATGTGTCGATTTACTGCAGCATTAGTCACAACATCAGTTTAGTTCCGGTCCGAACACTTATAAACTGGGGCTGTTGTTGCCTCTATGGTTGGGTTTAAGAACAAGTTTGATTTGACCGCACTAGGTTTGAATGAACATGGTGAAAACATTCCTGGTAACCACCTAATGGTTTTAATACACGTCTTAGCAACACACAAGGGTGTATTGTCGTGTTGCCCTAAATAATATGAATGCAAAGCAATAATTTTGTAAATAGCACTTAGCAATCGCGCAAGGGTGTATTGTCGGGATTGCTCGAGAAATAATCACAGCAAAGCAAAGATATATAAGCTCTTATTAAAACGAGTTCTAAAAGATAACATGCAATTTCATTAAGCAAACCAATATATGAAAATCCTTAATTTTAATTCAAACAAAATAGTTCTACAATAACTATCAGGAATTCATATAATTCACGGAAGTTAAAACAAAAAGCAAAAGGAGAGAATTTTGGTCCTCGCCGTCGAAAGCCGTTGGTCGCACAACCTCGTTCTCTCGCTGCCGTGATCGCCGCCGTGAACCTCTTCTTCGGATTTACGCCCGAAGCTTGATCGTGAATCTCGTTCTCCAATTCTACCACACCACTTCCTTGGTATTCTTGTTCCTTTATGTAGACTACGTGCAACTCGAGCAGATTTGGAAAGCTGTTACGATTTGGAAGAAGATCTGAGTCAGTTTGAAAATAGGTTGAGATTAGGAAAAATTTCTAAATCTTCAAAAATATTCTTGTTTCCAAATTTGAATTTGAATTGATTCTTCATTCTTTTTCGTAATTCTTCCAGCTTATATCCACATTAATCTTCTGCAATTGCATGAAAAAAAATCTCGTGATAATAAAAATATACGAAATATCTAGCAAAATCACGTAAAAACAGCGTCACTAATGTTGTGGCATCGCTGCAGCATTATCCCTAAAAATCTGATTATTTCAGTTATATCATTACTGATTTCTAGCAATTTGACCACTAAAAGCTCATGAATATTAAGTCTTTTCGAGACTTAACATCGACGTAAGTGCTAAGAAGTTGTCACACGATCCGTCTCTGGAATTTTAGAGGCTGACATAAGAGCTGAGCGGTCGACACACGATCAGTCTCTAGAATTTTAACGGTTGACATAATTCTATGTGGTCGACATAGGCACAGTCTCTGGATTTTCAACGGTCGACACAAGAGATCATCGGTCAACATTCAACACGCCTCTGACCATAGAGCGGTCGACATAAGATGGAAGCGGTCGACATATCCGATGAAAAACTAACTGAATTCTGCAATACTCGACCAACTTGTTAGACATTAATTGTACCCTTCGACGAGAGTATTTCACATGAATGATTAAGTCTATGAGATACATTACAACATTATTCAATTTAGCTTTCATACATGGTTAATCAATAATACACATAAACGATAATTATCATAAAAAATAGTTGGTTATTTTAAACACTTTTAAAGCCAACAATCTCCCCCTTTTTGATGATGAAAAACCATTTGAAAGATAAATTGACTATATACACAAAATTTTTAAATACTCACCCATAGGATTTGCATGCTCCCCCATAATTTAACAATTAACTAAGACATAGAATCATTCAATCATAACATTTCATTAATAATTCAATCACAACTTTTCTCAATCATTCATATTTCATCCATTCATAATGCAACTTTTCTCCCCCACTGGCATTATAAAAAAGAATGTTAAAGCATTCACAAATAGATAAAGCTTCAAGAAGCAAAGAGCGGTAATTAAAATATTGTCTTTTCATAAAGAGAAATGTCTCAAAATATCTAAGAAATTTAAAACAACTCCCATAGAGATCCTACAAGAGGTGATCCAGGCACATCCATAGCTGGAAAAGCTATAGGCACAGTGGATAGAGAATCTAGGACCACGGTTCCCACTTGAGATGAGATCAACACCATACCGGGAGTGGATACATGCACAGTATCAGGATCACGAGCCGGTGTGACAGATGGCTCAATAGTCAGTGTGGAAGATGGCTCAATAATAGGAGCTGGAGTAGGAGATGACTCGACAACAAGAGCTGGAGTGGACTGAATTGGAGATCTCGGACGCGCTGCCTCTGGCTCTTCACAATCTTCTTCTTCCTCAAAGTATTCATCTCAAGCATCAATCTGTCTCTTAAGACCATCAACCTTCTTGTGGAGAGACTCAACAAAGGATGCAAGGCTGGAGATAAGACCACTGAGCATACCAAAACGCTCCTCTATTAAAGTGAAAGAGTGATGTTGTCCGCGAGTGGTCCGATGCTCAGGAGGAATGTGAATCACATCGGCAGTCAAAGGAAGATCACTAGAAGTAAAAGAGGTAATAGGTCAGGGAGAGAAGGCTTTCTTGTAGTGCTAAACCCCATCATCATCTTGGGCTAAGCACATACGTGCAAGTGTGGAGTTGGAATAGATATCAAGGTTCCTAACCTCGATAAAAGACGTGGGGGATGGAAACTCGACACCTTGCTTTGAGAAAATCTCCATGAGCAGGAGATTGAAGGGTAAGGACTTAAATGCCACATCTAAAACATCCATCATACGCCTCATGATTATAAAACCAACGTTGAAGCGATGCCAGTGAAAGAACATGTAGAGGACGTAGAGCTCCATGTGGCTAATGTGATCTCGATGCCCGTCCTTAGGCAAAAAGGTTGTAGGTGGTGATATGGTGAACTAGTCATGCCGTGTTGTTGAGGTCACTTGCTTTCGGTTTGTAATGCACATTTTTGGGATCTCTAGCAACCATTCTCATAAAATTCTGGTAATCTGAACACCGAACCAAAGAGGGCTCATTCCCTTACTCATAGTATTGATCGGTGTGCTCGTTAATTTGACAATTCATCAAGGAATTCAAAAATGAAACGGCGATCTTGATTGGTTTGTCATACACAAAGCTCTTTAAGGTAAAAGGATGTAGAGTAAAATGCAAATTTGGAAAAATCTATCCCCTTAATGCAATGACTCATTTCGGAATAGATGTTTGTCAATTACCGGAGAGGAGGAGGAGGGTTATCAGATTTTGACATATCTGTTCGCTTCCTCTTAGTTGGAGGTTGAGAAGTGGAAGCCATAAGGAGTGGATAAGAGAGAAATCGAGAGGAGGAGTGAACGTCAGAGAATGAACAAAAGAATCGGAAGTCGTCAGAGTGTTTTTGCGCGAGATAGAGACGCCGAAGAATGAAAATGTGCGCGAAAAGGGTTTTAAGTTTGGCGATTCAAATGGACATCGGTCGATCAATCGTTGGTGATGTCGACCGATTTAAAGCAGATTTGAGAGACCGGTCGACATACCCCTGTTTAGGTCGACCGCTTTCTGACAGATTAAAAGCTCCAGCCAACATACACATTATTATGTCGACCGTTGTCATAACAAACAACAGAAAGAAAATAATGCATCTAAGCACCATCAAATCGAATTATCCCCAATTGAACTCTAATTCCACAAAAAAGGTTTTCTCATCTAGAGGCTTAGTAAATATGTTCGCTAATTGATCGCAATAGTTGACAAATTCTAAGACAACATCTCCTCTTTGGACATGATCTTGGATAAAATGATATTTAATTTCTACATGCTTAGTTCTAGAATGCAAGATGAGATTTCTGGTGATGTTTATTGCACTAGTGTTGTCACACCTTATTGGAATCTTAGAAAATGAAATGTTATAATCTTCTAAGGTGTGCTTCATCCAAAGCATTTGTGCACAACAACTACCAGCCGCAATATATTCGCTTTTGTGCAAGAATGGATTTCTAGTGATGTTATGTTGAGAGTGCCACAAAGTTTTGTTTCTTAGAAAACCATGATACTAAAGATTTTCCTATCCACAAAGCTCCCGGCATAATCTGAATTCATATATCCAATTAGATCAAAGGAAGTATCCTGAGGATACCATAATCCCAAATCAAGTGTCTCACTTAAGTATTTAAAAATTCTTTTCACGGAATTCAAGTGAGACTCTTCAGGGGAGACTTGGAATCTAGCACAAATGCAAACACTAAAGAGAATGTCGGGTCTACTAACGGTTAGATATAACAATGAACCGATCATACCACGAAATCTCTTAATATCCACTTCTTTTCCACCTTCATCCTTATCCAATTTGGTTATGGTACTCAATAATAACCTAGAATATTTGCAAGAGTCCATACCGAATCTTTTGAGCAATTAATTGATATATTTCTCTTGGCAAATCAAAGTTCTATGTAAGGATTGTCTAATTTGAAGTCCTAAGAAGAATTTAAGCTCCTCCATCATGCTCATTTCAAATTCATCTTGCATGAGAGAAGCAAAGCTTTCATAAAGGTTTTTGTTGGAGGCTCCAAAGATAATATCGTCCACATAAATTTGGACAATGAGCAAATCATCACCAACCAGCTTGGTGAAGAGAGTTGAGTCAATTTTTCCCATTTTGAAGTTTATAAACATAGAGTGCTTTATGAAGTTTATAAACATGATCTAACTTATCAAAGGCCTCAAAACCTAGAGATTGTTCTACATAGACTTTTCTATAATATATCCATTTAGGAAGACACTCTTAACATTTATTTGAAATAGAGTGAAGTCTTTCTAGCAAGCATAGACAAGAAGCATGCGAATTGACTCCATTCGAGCTACCGGTGCAAAGGTCTTCTAAAAATCTATACCTTCTTCTTGATTATAACCCTTTACTACTAAG
Organism: Begonia fuchsioides; assembly: GCA_003255005.1. NCBI lineage: Eukaryota > Viridiplantae > Streptophyta > Magnoliopsida > Cucurbitales > Begoniaceae > Begonia > Begonia fuchsioides. The sequence continues at coordinate 84,880 of QAOC01042410.1, read as the reverse complement.
CTTGCATTGTTTCTGATTACTACACCATGTTCATCTAATTTATTCTTGAACACTCATTTAGTTCCAATGATGGTGCAATCATTAGGTCTAGAAACTAACTTTCATACTTGATTTCTCTCAAATTAATTAAGTTCCTCTTGCATGCCATTATCCAATTTTCATCTGTTATGGCCTCATCGAATTTCTTAGGTTCTACTTGTGAGATGAATGCTACATTAGCACATAGATTCCTAAGGGAGACTCTAGTTTTAACACCTAATGAGGGATCACCTACCACATCTTCTAGTGGATGGCTTTTTGAATATTTTCACTCTCTAGGAAAATCTCTATTAGTATCGCTACTTGGTTCTAATTCTAGAGAGTTTGGAGGATTTTCGGAGGGAGTAACTTCAAGTGAGTCTTTCTCATTTCCTTCTATAATTAAAGAATCTAGTTCTTTTACGAGCTCATCACTTTTGTCCATATTACTTAATGAGGAAGAAGATTCATCAAAAGTGACATGCATTGATTCTTCAACTACTAGAGTTCTTTTGTTGAACACCCTATAAGCTTTGCTAGACAATGAATATCCTAGAAGAATTCCAAAGTCAGTTTTTGAGTCAAACTTTCATAGATTGTCCTTGGTATTTAGAATATAGCATTTGCATCCAAAGGGCCTAAAGTATTTGAAACTTGGAGTTTTGTCCGACCATAGCTCATAAGGGGTCTTTTCTAAGATTTGGCGAATTGATACTCGGTTAATTATATAACATGTCGTGGCGACGGCTTCCGCCGAAAAATACTTAGGAAAAATATTTTCACTAAGCATGATTCTAGCAAGCTCTTGTAAAGACCTATTCTTCCTTTTAACAGCTCCATTTTGTTGATGAGTCCTTGGAGAAGAGAAGTTGTGATTGATATCACTCTTAAGACATAAGAGTTCAAATCTCTCATTTTCAAATTCTCCTCAATGGAGAGATCCTTTTTATTTTGAACTCTCTTCCTAAAAGATGAGAAAGTCTTAAATGTCTCATCCTTAGATCTAAGAAAAAATACACAAGTTAATCTTGAGAAATATCAATAATCACAAAGGCATAGTGTTTACCACCTAGGCTTGCTACTTTAGAAGGACCGAAGAGATCCATGTGAAGGAGTTGAGACTTGCTACTTTAGAAGGACCGAAGAGATCCATGTGAAGAAGTTGAAGAGGTTTAGAAGAAGACACAACATATTTTGAAGCAAATGAACTCTTTGTGCTTTCTCATTTGACATGCATCACAAGTTTTATCCTTCTCAAAGGATATTTTTGGAAAGCCCCTAACTAGATTTTTCTTTGAAATCCTAGCTAAGGTATCCATACTAACATGGTCTAATCTCCTATGTCATGACCAACTATCAATAGAGGAATTCGCACTGAAACATTTTTCATCAAAACATGCTACATTATCCATATCAATTGTATAAACATTTTCAGTTCTATAGTCTATGAATAAATTTTACCACTAGAGCTATCCTCTATCATGCATGTTTTAGATTAAAAAATTACTTTATACCCTTTATCACATAGTTGACTAATACTTAGAAGACTATGTTTTAAACCGTAAACTAATAATGCATTTTCAATGTTAGGAGATGAATGGTTACCTATGTTTCCAATCCCAATTATCTTTTATTTTTTATTCACTCTAAATGTGACATTTCCTTTCTTTTGTTTAATGGATGAGAACTTTGAGAGGTCTCTCGTCATATGCCTCGAGCATCCACTGTCGAGGTACCATAGATTCTTCACAAGAGAGACCTTCACCTACACAAAGAGAGTTAAGTGTTCTTTTTAGGTACCAAAATCATTTTGGGTCCTAGAGTGTTAGCTTTGGTTCCTTTAAGAACCCATTTTTGAGTAACTCTTTCATTTTTATCTTTTAACTTTAAAGGACATACAAATGAGATGTGTCCTATGCTATTTCATGAATGACATGAGATCGGTTTTACAAAGAAACTCTCATAGTTCTTTATCTTTTTGAAAGGTTCATATCCTAAACCGGCTTTGTCAAAAGTCATTCTTTGTTTACCTAGAAGCATGTTCAAAATTTTGCTACCATTTGTAAACTTCAGTACTATAACATTCAATTTATCATTTTTTCTTTTTAATCTAGTTATCTCATCTTGCAAAGAACTAGTTATACTATCATATTCCTTAGTTAGTATAGCATGTTCTTTTTTCAATTGTTTATATTTAGATTTCAAAGCATTAAAATCATTAAACAAATCATTGAATGCATCTAACAACTCACTATCTTCATCCTAATCATCTAAATCATTAAAGGAGTCATGTACCTTATCCTCATTGGTCATAAAGCACATGTTTGCAAGTTCTTCGTCATCAGATGAAGAAGAAGATGAATCACTGTCATCCCAAGTTGCTTTCATTGCTTTCTTCTTGTATGCCTTGGGGAATTTCTTTGCTTGTAGACAGTTAGATTTGAAGTGTCCCGGCATCCCACAATCATAGCAAGTGAGTTCTTTTTCCTTTTCTTTGAGTTGTCTTTCTCTTATAGGGAACTCTTTTCCTTACATCCTTTATCTTTGTAGAAATCTCTTGAACTTCCTTGTGATGAGGGTGACATCTTCATTATCCTTTTCATCACTCTCAGATTCAGCTTGTTTGCTGGAGGATGCTTTAAGGGCAACGTCCTTTTTCTTTGTTGTTTCCTTCTCTTTAATCTCTTCCTTTTCACTGGTCTTCATCGTGATCTCATGTGTCATTAGAGATCCGATGAGTTCTTCAATCTTCAGAGTCTTGAGGTCTTTAGCCTCTTGTATTGCTGTTACCTTTGGTTGTCATGCTCTTAGAAGAACCCGAAGAATCTTCCTAACGCATTCTTCATCTGAGTACACTTTGCCAAGCACTTTCAAACCATTAGTAACATTAGTGAAACATGTAAACATGGAATTAACAGTTTCATCACTATGCATAGAAAATAATTCATAGGCATGTACAAACATACTTAGTTTGTTTTCTTTTACTTGGTTTGTTCCTTCATGTATTACTTCGAGTAGTCACCAAATATCTCGTGCATTATCACAACCTTGTGTTCTATTAAACTCATCATCATTAAGAGCACAATACAAGGTGTTCATAGCTTTGGCATTTAAGCTTAATTTCCTTAAGTCATTCTCATCATATTCACTACTTGGTTTATGTATACTTGTGCTATTCTCAATTTTGATGGGCAAGTATGGACCATTTTCAATTATGTTCCAAACACTGTAGTCCATTGGTTGAACAAAAATCATCATCCTAGTTTTCCAATACACATAGTTGTTACCATAAAAAAGAGGGGGTCTAGTGATTGATTGACCTTCAGTATGTGATGTGTTCATGTTAAAAGTCATTGTCGATTAATTCAATACAAGATGATAAATTACAATAAATTCTTATCTAACCTTCTTTGATACCAAATGTAGGACTGGTTTTAACCTAAGTGGGGGGAGGGGTGAATTACGTTAATTATAATTTTTCGTAAGTTAAATGACTTAACTATAATAACTATGTGAATTGATTATCGATTTAAAAGGCAAACACAATCAACAAAAGTAAAGAGTTGAGAGAGAGATTTTGACACCGATATGTTATCGCTAGGGGTGGGCGTCAGATCAGATTGGATCAGATTGTTGTCGATCCAATCCGATCCGACAAAAATCGGATTGGAGTAGGGGGATCCGATCGGATTGGCTCCAAAACTCCATCTGAATCCGATCCGATCCGAATTCCGGCAAAGTTTTTGGATCGGATTTCGGATCCGACGTTTTCCAGAGAGCCGTTTTACCGAGAGCATTTCCATTTTCCAAAGATCCATTTCCACTTTCCAGAGAACCGTTTTCTCGAGAGCATTTTATCTTTCCTAAATTTTCCAGCTACAATCTAAACATATCAATAATCCAAAACAACTAAAACTAAACTATCCATAATCCAATCATAATCCAAAAAAAGCTATCCATAATAATTAATTATAATCTAAAACATAATCGAAATCTATCAAAGTATCAATAATCCATCAATCATAATCCAAAGACCAAAACAATCCAGAATACGAAAACAACTCATAATCTCAACATAATACATAATCTAAAGACTAAAACATACGATATTAATAATTCATCCATTCGATTAAAGTTCAATATTCAGCTTTATGTCTCCCCCGGTTCCATTCTCTGTAATTTCTACAAAACAAAAACACATAAAACATCATTATTAATATAACATTAATAAATAGTCATGTTAATAAATAACGTGTAGTTGAAATATACATTCGTCAATCGTTTTGTAATCTTCCAAGAAGTGCGGAATGAGTCAATAATGCGACCACCACAACTAAAAGATGACTCCGAAGGTACTGTAGAAATCGGAACGATTAACACGTCATTCGCTATCATACTCAAAATTTGAAATTTATGGAAATTCAATTTCCACCATAGCAAAAGGTCTAGATTATTAGAAAATTCTTCAACAGCATCGTGCACGTAGACGTCAAGTTCTGACCTACTAATTCTAGACTCGGTAAAATATGTCCCAGAGTATAATCTAGAAAATAAAGGATCCTTCAGTAGTGGTGCGCTAACATTGGACGAACTCGATGGTTCGTCACTTGAACCCTTATACTCACTGTAAAGTCGGCGCAAAAGAATATCTTCTTCGTCATAATATTCACACATCCGCTCGTCCCCCATCAGAATGGTCAAACAAAGTTTTAACATATTTGCTTTGGACCGAGGATCCAAAACCACTGCAATCCACATAAGTTTATTCATTTTTTCAACGTCCCCCCAATACTTGTCGAAATTCGCAGTCATGCCATTAGCCATTGTTCTCAACAATGGATTAGAACCGTCAACGTGCATTTGAATATTAAGCTTTATTGGACATACCTCACTAACATACATGTTAGAGGTCACATACAGGGAACCCGATACGGCAACCGTCAACTCATAGAAAATTTCTAAGAATTTGGTATATTGCTAATATCCACACAATTTTCATCTGTCAGAGGCCCTTCATCTCCCATATATGCTAAGAACTCAGTGTAAGATTCTGCAAGTTTGTCAAATGCAGCTGCATACTTCTCAGCTCTTTCCAACATAAGGTATGTCGAGTTCCATTGAGTAGACACATCAGATGTCACATTGCCCTTAAATGTTATTTTCATCATGTCAATGCAACTTTTAAACTTCACTAAACGTGCTGGTGAGGATTTAACGTACTTCACCGCCCTCCGTACTCGACTAATAGAAGCTTGATGCTCTTTAAGCCCATCATTCACAATTAAATTGGTGATATGAGCACAACATCGCACGTGAATGAAGTCTCCATCCAAAACCAATCCATTCCAATGTCGCAAACTCCTAACCATATGTGCAACGGCCACATCATTTAAGGAGGCGTTGTCCACCGTAATTGTGAACACCTTCTCAATCCCCCAATCATGCAAACATCTCTCAATTAATTTTTTAATAGTTTCTCTTCTGTGGTCGTCAATTTGTCAAAAATTTAATATTTTCTTGTGCAATTTCCAGTCTTCATCGATAAAGTTGCCCGTCAAAACCATGTAGTTTGTATTCTGTGCAGACGTCCAAGTATCCGTTTTCAGGCAAACTCTCTGATTCCTTTTACTAAAATAATCCTTCAACTGATTTTTTTTCCTCTTATAAATGGCATCGATATCCCTTGACATTGACCTGCGCGAAGGTAGAACCAACTCGGGGCGGAGATATGCGCACCACTTTATGAATCCTTCTTTTTCTACCATTCTCATTGGTAGTTCCTCGGTTATAATCATACTCGCAAGGACTTCACACGCTTTTGCCTGTGTAAAATATGATACAGAAGACGAGTTTGCTTCCTCTTTCAGCGTAGTAAAGGGAAACTTCTTCTGTAATTGATCTGTGGCCAACAAATATTTTTTGCAACTCTTCAAATCATTTATCATATTCAAACTTCGTGCCTTCTTTGTATGACAAACATATTTCTTGCCACAATGGTTACAGCTAGCTCTCGGTTCTTCCAGATCACATCCTTCATCCAATGTAAAATGATCCAAACATGCAGTCCTGAAAGCTCTTTTTCTTGGATTAGGGGCAGGCTCAATAGGTTCCGTAGTTATCGCCGGAGTTGTAGAAGTTGATTGTATCGTAGTGTTGATAGTTGCAGAAGCTGTACTTTCCATTCTGCAACAAAACAACCAAACCAAATTTAAAACACAGAACGAAATACAATAATTCATTACAATAATTCATTTTGAAAATTCAATCTCAGGTAAACATCGGGTCGAATTGGATTGGATCGGATCAGATCCAATCCGATCCGACCCCCATCCCTTTCGGGACCCGACTTCCCGATGTTCGGCAGTAGGTTATCCATCTACAATGCAGGTGAGAGATCAACAATAATGCGACAACAACTGAATACAACTACTGAATAAACGACGGAATTCAATTTCCAAAATAATGCGAATAATAGGCTGGACGACGGAATCTAACCTCAGAGGGGAGGAAGAGATTGTCGGCACTCGGCAGTTAGCAATCGACAGAGATGAGAACTTCAGCAAAGAAGAAAAATGAGGGGTTCATTGCGGGCCTAGCTCTCGGATCGTCGGGACTCGGGAGTCGGGAGTTCAAAAGGGTTTCGACTTTCGATTTGGAGATTTCAGAATTTTGATTTGGAACTCGTTTATAATCGGCAATCCGATGTTCAGATCGGATCAGATCGCTTTGAATCCGACAACGATCCAATCCAATTGGATTTCTGGATTGGGTCGGATCCGCCCAGCCCTAGTTATCTCGGTTCAGCCAACAACTGCCTACGTCCGCGCTTCAAGGTACCTCCTTGAAGATCCTTTACTTGATTGAGCTTACGGGTGTCAATCCAACCTTATAGCTTGACTCTTCTTTCTCAGAGGAGTCACACCTTTTTTACTCTTCTTTTTCAAAGGCGTCACTCCTTTATAAGTTCACTCAAATCTATTGTTACAGGAATTTGCAATTTCTAAACCTACTCTCTCAATCACAAAATAAATAATAATAAATAGATACAAGAGATGAGAAAGTAAAATAGCTCAAGAATAATTTTGGAAGCGTTTCAAAGTGTTTTTTTCTCAAGAAAATCGGCTTCTCTAATTGGCTTCTCATCAACTATTTATAACTTTTACATCTGCTCACGCTCGGGCGGTTGACAAATGTGCGAGAGCGGTCGACATAAATATAGTCATTTAGACTCATCAGGAAATAGCCATTGGAAGTTTGTTTCTGAAGCTGTCCCTGAGCGGTCGACATAATCATGGAGTGGTTAACATAAGTTTCGTTGATAAGCCTTTGAAAGTGCTGCGGTCGAAATAAGGTTCGTATCTGGAACTTTGCATTGGTCGACATAAGTCTTGAGCAGTCGACATACAATCCGTTTCTGGAAAATCTTCGGTCAACATAAGTGCGGAGCAGTCGACACACGAACCGTCTCTGGAATTTTAGCGATCGACATAAGTGTTGAGCGGTCGTCACACGATCCGTCGCTAGAATTTTAGCGGTCGGCATAAGTGCTGAGCGGTCGACACACGATCAGTCTCTGAAATTTTAGCGGTTGACATAGTTTTGTGTGGTCGACATAGGCACAGTCTCTGGATTTTCAACGGTCGACACAAGAGATCATCGGTCGACATTCAACACGCCTTTGACCATAGAACGGTCGACATAAGATGGAAGCGGTCGACATATCCTGTGAAAAACTGACTGAATTCTACAACACTCGACCAACTTGTTAGACATTAATTATACCCTTCGACGAGGGTATTTCACATGAATGATTAAGTCTGTGAGATACATTACAACATTATTCAATTTAGCAAGCATACATGGTTAATCAATAATACACATAAACAATAATTATCATAAAAAATAGTTGGTTACTTTAGACACCTTTAAAGCCAACAGCAGACTCGGAAGCTACAGTAGAAACATGAAGAGTTAGTAAATCACGTGTCATTTTAGAAAGAATCAGATAAACGACCACTTTATTTTGTCACCAACTCAAAATATCGAATGCATCATCACGAGGAAGTTGATAACGAGTGTCTAGATAAATTTCGAGTTCATTCTCATCGGAACCATAAGAATGCACATCGCTATCAATTTCTTCATCAATGACATCCATAATATTAATTAGTTGTCCAAAACGGAAACTACCACTAGAAGTAGACGCAATATTAGACGAATGAAATGAACGAGAAGTACTATATTTATGTTGGTAAGAAGCAAATAAATTAGAAAAATCATTTCTTAATGAAACTACCGAAATCAGCCCTAAGTTACCTGAAATCGTATCAAACATCAATTTACAATATTTATGTTTATATCTAGAATGCATAATGCAAGCAAATGAAAAAATGTTAGGTATGTCAAGCCAATATTTTTTAAATTTTGTTTCCATTTTGTCTATGATTTCAGAAAATTCATCTATTTTTATATATCTCTCGAAATTATCTGTTAAGTTTACAAATATAGGAAGAACAAGATACGTAATACCTTGTTGAAAAAATGGTTTCAAAAAATCAAGAAATATATTAGTCATATCACAACTACTATTATCTAAAGTAATACCTTGTATTTTTTTACTAATAAAATCACAAATTACATTCTAATACGCCTTAGTATGTTCTAACATTAAATAAGTTGAATTCTACCTTGTTGATACATCCGTTTTTAATTTTCTAGGTAAAAAATTAGGCGTTTTACAAGCTTCTTTATATTCTTGTTGTCGGGAGTTAGAATAAGTAATAAAAGAAATTGTATTTCTAATTGCATAAATATGCGGGGAAATAAAAAACATGACATCTTTAACAATTAAATTTAAAATATGATAAACACAACGTACATGAAAAAAGAAGAATTACAACTACAAATTGAAATAATCTTTGAAAGCGCAAAATACAAACATCATTAGCGGAAGCATTATCTAAAGTAATACTAAAAATTATATCTCTAATATTATATTATTGTAAAATGACTACAATGTATCGATAAATAGTTATTCTATTATGAGGATATTCACAACTACGAAATCTTAATATTCTTTTATGAAGTTGTCATTTATCATCAATGAAATGAGAAGTGACGACTATATATCCGAGTGTATTAGGTGCACTCCATAAGTCAGACGTAATACAAATACACATAGTAAGTTCGTGTGAAAATAATGCAATTAACTCATTTTTTGTATTATTGTACATTTTTATATTACATAGTAAGTTCGTCTAAAACTAGGGTTAACGTATTCTTTCATAAATTGTTCAATAACTTCGCTATCAAATATCGATAGCGAGATTTCTTTTTGTGCTACATATTTTACAGCACCTTCTCGTAATCTTTCATGCGAATACACGAAATTTCCTCCACCACCAACACTTAATTGTAATTGGGTCCGGTCTCTCGTTTGCTCGTGTGCGTGATATTTTTTATAATGTCATCCAAAAATGCTAGTGGTAGATTTGTACGCATAGTATTTTGCATAATATTTGCATTGTGCCATATTTTTTATTTTACCCCTTATTTGTATTGCTTTCAATTCAAAATCTTTCCACACATCAGACATTTTTGATTTTTTAGATTTAGGTGAAGATGTTGATGCATGCGCGGATGTGTGACACATAGAAAATGCAGGATTACTAGACCCAATTTCTTAAATGTCGTCATCATCGGATGAAAACGATTCAAATTGTGCGCAATGTGCATCCATATCGATGTAAATTAATAACAAAAAATTATAAATTGATATCTTTCACTAATTACTCGATGATAACTTGTACGTAGTAAGTGATATTTATAATTCTAAAATTATGAGTCTTGCAAAATAAAAATAAAAATAAAAAATTAGTTAACAATACAAATTAACATTATCGATAACTTTACAAATTAATTTTACAGATACATCAATGAGTAATTGATAGTTGTTTGAATAGCAATTAAATACACGAGAAAAATTTCTTGGTCAAGTGAGATTGAGAGTGTGAGAGCTTAAGAGAATTCGAGAGAAATCGGTGAAATTTTTTTATACCCCTCCACCCCTTTTTATATTATCTAAAAATCTGCCGTTGGATTTTCTAACGGCCAGATTTTTTACCGTTGGATGATCCAACGAATATTTTGCACCGTTAAATTCATCAAACGGTTAACAAATCCAACTGTTGTAGCCTGCAATGGTTGGATTTTGAGAGAGAGAGAGAGTGAAAGAGGAGAGGAGAGCCGAGAGGGGGAGATACGATCGGGAGAGGGAGGGAGATCCGGAGAGCGGGAAAGGAGCGGCCAAGCCGGCGACTCAGCAACACCCTCTCGACGACGAGACAGCGAGCGTCAGCGACGAAGACGACGACGAGCGCGACGACGACGACGATAGATTTGACGCTACGAAGACCGGAGGAGGACGACTGTCGACGATATGCAGACGACGACGCTGTATCAAGCTGTGGGAGGGGAGCACCAAAGTCGGAGGAGGGAAATCTGAGCTTGCCAGGCTCGCTCGCTCGAGCTCCCAAGCCCAAAATTCGAGCTCCAGCCAGGCTCGCCTTCTGGGCTCGAGCCGGCTCGCTCGGATCCCATCTCTAGAAGGCGCCACCTTGCGCCAACGAATATTTGAATGGACTAACAAATAACAAATTTCATATTTCAATTAAATAATTCATTATCCTAATGCTACAGCTTTTTTGTTGGGATAACTGAATTTTGTCAATATTTCATACAATTATTTAAATTAAAAAAGTGTCCGAAATATGGCTTTTTTTTTATTATTTCTCATCCCAACTGAACCCGGAATGTTTCTGGAAAACACTGGTTGTAGATAGTATTAATATATGTATGTATCCTCCAAAGAGCAGGATAACTAAGATAAAAACATACATATAACATTATTGAAGAAGGAGCGGCGGCGGCGGAGGCGGAGGGTATCAGGTCCTGCCACCGGAGAAGGCGGAGCGAATATCCTTGCCTATGTTGCCTAAGATGGTGCCCCGTGGACGAGGTTGGTTAGTGAAGAAAGGGCCTGGGTATGGCCTTCTTGTGCCCCCTGTTTCTTTCTCCTCCGACTCTCTCTTCTCCTCACTCGTCTTCTCTTTGCCACTCATTTTATCTCTCTCTCTCTACGGCTTTTTCTCTCCGTCTCCGTTCACACAGGCAGAGCCACTTCTTTATAGTCTGGACGGAGGCAGGTCTGGATAAATTCACTGCCTCCTGCGTGTACTAAAATAACAATCCAAGGATATTATGCCACGTGCTCTCTCGTAGTTGAGTGACGTCAAGTTGGGCTTCACTGATGACGTTACGTCAACCGTGGCCGGTCAACAAAGTGAAAATGGCAATTATTGGACCAGTCTTCATGCTTAGTCCAGAGAATCTAATTCCAGAGAACAGCGAGTAAGCCAATGATCGAACTTCGTAATCCCTTCAAATCCAGTCTTGTACTCCACTCAAAACTCCGACCAGTATAAAATAATTTTTTTATTTTTTGAATTCTTTTTAGATTCAAAACCGAAATGATTTGAAACTTTGGAATACGGTTCGGTCCATCCGTCATCAGAACTTGTGGGACACAATTCCACGTTCGGTTTAGGACGGGCAGGATGGAACCGAGCTGTACCCATTAATAACACATTATTAGACCACAATGATCTTAGAATGGAACTATTACTAATGTTATGCGTTATTTTGGCGTTATGATTTGACATGTATTTTGTAGTTGATAAAATTAGGCAGAAAATAGTATTGAAATACTTTGGTCGGTGGTATCAGGGAGATTTGCACCACCTGCTGCGGTGGCGAAGCCTAATCACCGCCGCAGCTCCCTCTTGTAAAAAAAAGAAAAGAAAAGTATGATCTTTATACTTTGGTTTATCTCTTTTCCTTTAAGGGACATGAATTTAATATTCTTGACCATGAGAATTCCACTATGGCGGTTTGACCATGAGACTTGGCTTTTAGGTGAAATCAAGAGGATTGCAGTTGGTGTTTTTGGAATCATAGTTTGGCATGTAAATAATTAACACATCAACGTAATTCAAATTAATTGTAGTTGGTATTAAATTTAATGTTTATCTTCGTTCAACGAAGTTAAGTAGAAATCATTCCAATTTTCAACACCATATTCTTCTATTTTTATCATTCATTGACAAGGGTTGATTAATAATAACAGGTTTAAATAATAAGTGAAATGATAAATATCGATCGGCAATAAGACAGTATTTACAGCCCTTACGAGTTAACTAATAAGAAACTCTTAAGTTGTAGCGTTGAATCCTATACAGGATCCCATCGTGATTTTCCAAGCGCCTTGTGACAGAAGCGTTGCTCTCTCAAAGCAATTGTTGGGTTCAGATCACATGCACTACCCCGCGAATATTTTAGAATTATTACTACAATTTCAGATGTTTTAGATTTGTTGGTGAAAGCAGTGTTAGAAATGGGCATTGTTTCGAAGTGCACTAGTTCTTTTGCTTCTCCGACAGCATTTTGAAAAAGAATGTCAGAAACTAGTTCTTTTACGTTGATTGTAGACAGTTAAATCAACTAAATATCAAAGAGATATTCTCCTTGGAGTTGTTGGAAGAAGTTTTTGATTTATTATATGGAGCGTTTTATTTTTCAAAGTTTGATTTGAGATCAGAGTATCATCAGATTTGGCTACATCCCAAGACTTAATGAATGATAATTCATTTTGGTATTTTTTATGGTAACTTGGTTTATAGTTCCACCATTCTAAAATTGTGCTAGAAATACTTCAAAAGCACAAATTTTTTGCTATTTGAAAACCACACGAAGAATATTTGGGTGGAATAATTATCGAAGACAATATGGCAGTCGATCTTGCAAAGGTTGTATGAATGGTGGGTTGACCGATACCAACTAGAATCGAAAGTGTAACGACCCTCATTTTATTTTAAGAATTTGTGACTTTAAGACGAAAGCGATTAATATCTTTTATGAATGATGCTTAAATGTTAGAGTATTAAAGTATTGTGGACATTATTAAATTAATAGGCTGAAGGTGATAAAGAAAATAATGTTTAAGAAGTATATGGGATGATGTTATTCAGAAATGTTGGAAAATTATGTAGGTTCGGTCGACACAATAGAGGTACGGTCGACACAAGTCGCTCTCGGAAATACTTTTGGTCGACACAATAGACAAACGGTCGACATAGAATAACTTTCGGGAATTTCTTGTGTCGACATAAGTTGACAATTGTGTCGACATAAGTTGAAAAGTCAGCAAAATCTGAAAAATTCTGATTGGTGGACATAAAAGAAATATTGATTTTATTTAATAAATGACATTAAGTGGGTCTTGGGTGACATTTTCCCCCTCCCAGCCACGATCTTGCTCCCCCTTTTTTCTCCCTAGGTTTCATGCTCTAAATAAAAGGAGGGTGAGATTGAGATAGAGAAGAAGTTTTGTGAGGAAAAGAGTGAGAAAGTGAGTGACTTCAAAAGAAGTGAAGCGAAGAGCTTTGATATTTCGTGGAGGCTGAAGCTCAAGGTATTTTCATATCCTTTAAAGTTCTTGTAGGTTCAATAATGATAAAAGGATGATGTTGGTTGAATTAGTGGATAAAAATGAAGGAGTTTGTGTCAAGTGTTTCGAAATCAGTTGTTTTTCGTACAGGGTTAGGGTTTTGGAGATTCGGTCAGGTTATAGCACGATTTGGAGTTTATATCCTTCATAAGAGTTAAAGTAGACTCTTAGAGTAATTTGTAGCCGTTAGAATCACTTGATTAAGAGTTATGTAGGAAAAGATATGGACGTCGCAAGTTGGTAGACGGAAATTGGAAGAGCACCGGTCGACACATTATCGACCGGTCGACACAAAATAACTCTCTGTAAATGATTCGGTCGACCGCATGAATAAGCGGTCGACACATTATGCTAAGTTAGGTCGACACCTATAGGTTATGTCGACTGATTCTTGAGTTCCAGAAATGCATGTTCTCTGTTTTGTCAACATCGGTCGACACATTGTCAAGCAGCAGTCGATCATTGTCAGTAAAACAGTCAATATGTTATCCTACGTTAGTTTTCTTGATTTGGGGTGTGGTTCAGAATTTTCCAAGAGTATTTTTAGATGACCTACCCGAACTTCCTGCTGACCGGGAAATAGAGTTCGTGATTGATGTTTATCCTGGTTCTGAACCAGCATATAAAAATCCTTATCGAATGGCACCAATTGAGTTTACGGAATTGAAGGCACAATTAGAAGAACTGGTGAACAAGGGGTTTATTCGATCGAGTTACTCACCGTGAGGAGCGCCGGTACTGTTTGTAAAGAAGAAGGATGGTTCTCTGAGAATGTGCATTGACTACAGGGAACTAAATAAAATAACGGTGAAGAACAAATATCCACTACCCTGGATAGACAACTTATTTGATCAACTCCAAGGAGCTTGTGTTTTTTCAAAAATAGACTTACGCTCGGGGTATTATCAATTGAAGATCAAGGAGGAAGACATACCAAAAACTGCATTCAGAACAAGGTATGGACATTATGAGTTTTTGGTGATGTCATTTGGATTGACTAATGCCCCGGCGGCTTTTATGGATTTAATGCATCGGATATTTCATAAATATCTCGATATATTTGTAATCGTGTTTATCGATGATATTCTTGTATATTCCAAAACGAAGGCCGAGCATGCAGACCATTTAAGAATGGTGTTATCAACATTGGAATTTCACAAATTATATGCAAAGTTTAGCAAGTGCGAGTTTTGGTTGGATCGAGTGAATTTTCTAGGCCACGTGATATCAAGAGAAGGTATTTCTGTTGATCCAGGAAAAATACAATCAATAATGGATTGGTCTCGACCGAGAACAGTGACAGAGGTTCGAAGTTTTCTCGAATTGGCCGGATATTATAGGAGATTTATCGAGGGATTCTCTAGAATTGCTATTCCCCTAACTCGCCTAACGAGAAAGGATGTAAAGTTTTGGTGGTCAGAAGAGTGTGAACAAAGTTTTCAAACATTAAAGGAAAAGTTAACCACATCTCCAGTTTTGACACTCCCAAATGAGCTTGGAGATTATTGTGTTTATAGCGATGCGTCAAAGACAGGGTTGGGTTGTGTTTTAATGCAGGAAGGAAAAGTTATTGCATATGCTTCTAGACAGCTCAAAGTCCATGAGAAAAACTATCCAACCCATGATTTAGAGCTGGCAGCAGTAGTTTTTGCTCTAAAAATCTGGAGACATTATTTGTATGGTCGTCGATGCGAAATATTTTCAGATCATAAAAGTTTGAAATATCTATTTACGCAGAAAGAGCTTAATATGAGGCAACGAAGATGGTTGGAATTTGTTAAAGATTATGACTTAGACATAAAGTATCATCCAGGGAAAGCTAATGTGGTAGCTGATGCACTAAGTCGAAAGTCAAATTCAGCCAGCTTATTGATGTCAGTGACACTTCAAAATGAGATTCAAAAGTTTGGAGTGGAGCTGGTGAATGATTTAACTGCGATGCTTGCTAGTTTATCTGTAAGGCCAACCCTTCTTGATAAAATAAAGGAGTTGCAACAAGAAGATAAAAGATATAAGCAGTATGTGCAAACTAATAAACAAATATCGCCTGATTGTCAATTTTCAAATGATGGGGTGTTGAAGTTCGAAAACAGGTGGTACGTCCCTAAAAATAAAGAGGTTAGAAAAGAAATCTTGAATGAGGCTCACTCGTCTAATTTTTCAATGCACCCAGGAAGCACAAAAATGTACCGAGACCTTAGACAATATTTTTGGTGGCCGGGAATGAAGATAGACGTGGCAAAACATGTTGAACAGTGTGTCACATGTCAGCAAATTAAAGCTGAACACCAAAAGCCTGTAGGAATGCTTGAGCCCCTATCGATTCCAGAATGGAAGTGGGAGCACATTTCTATGGATTTCGTAGTGGGTCTACCGAAAACAACAAAAGGGCATGATAGTATATGGGTGATTGTAGATCGATTAACTAAGTCAACACATTTTATACCTGTTAGAGTTACGTATACCATGGATCAATATGCTGAATTGTACGTACAAGAAATTGTCAGGCTACATGGAGTTCCAGTTTCAATTGTTTCTGATAGAGATCCTAGATTTACTTCTAAATTTTGGAAAAGTTTGCATGCGGCTATGGGGACAAGTCTAACATTTAGCACCGCATTTCATCCCCAAACCGATGGACAAAGTGAAAGAATTATTCAAATCCTTGAGGATATGCTTAGAGCTTGCGTGTTGGATTTCCAGACTACGTGGAGTAAGCTGCTATCACTAGTGGAGTTCGCATATAATAACAGCTATCAATCGTCTATTAATATGGCTCCGTATGAAGCTTTGTATGGACATAAATGTAGATCGCCATTATACTGGGGTGAGGTAGGAGAAACAAAACTCTATGGTCCGAAGATTATACAACAGACTCTGGAACAAGTTAGAGTTATCCAGCAGAGAATGAAAACTGCTCAGAGTCGTCAAAAGAGTTATGTAGATCGGAGACGACGAGAATTGGAATTCAATTTAGGTGATGAAGTATTTTTGAAGACTTCCCCTTTCAAAGGAGTAATGCGATTTGGAAGAAAAGGAAAACTTGCTCCAAGATACATTAGGCCTTTTCCAATTGTGAAAAAGGTTGGACGAGTTGCTTATATGTTGGAATTACCAGAAAGTTTGAGTAACGTTCACAACGTGTTTCACGTATCCATGTTGAGAAAATGCATACGTGACCCTTCCCAGGTGTTTCAGATACAAGAAGTGGACTTGGAACCGACAATGACGTATGAGGAAAGACCAGTAAGAATTCTCGATACAAAGATGAAAGTATTACGGACTCGGCATATACCTTTGGTGAAGGTGTTGTGGCGAAACCACAATATCGAAGAAGCTACATGGGAAAGAAAGCAAGACATGCTAGAAAAGTTTCCAGAAATGTTTGAGGTCTAAATTTTGAGGACAAAATTTTTATTAAGGAGGGTAGAATGTAACGACCCTCATTTTATTTTTAGAATTTGTGACTTTAAGACGAAAGCGATTAATATCTTTTATTAATGATGCTTAAATGTTAGAGTATTAAAGTATTGTGGACATTATTAAATTAGTAGGCTGAAGGTGATAAAGAAAATAATGTTTAAGAAGTATATGGGATGATGTTATTCAGAAATGTTGGAAAATTATATAGGTTCGGTCGACACAATAGAGGTGCGGTCGACACAAGTCGCTCTCGGGAATACTTTCGGTCGACACAATAGACAAGCGGTCGACATAGAATAACTTTCGGGAATTTCTTGTGTCGACATAAGTTGACAATTGTGTCGACATAAGTTGAAAAGTCAGCAAAATCTGAAAAATTCTGATTGGTGGACATAAAAGGAATATTGATTTTATTTAATAAAGGACATTAAGTGGGTCTTGGGTGACATTTTCCCCCTCCCAGCCACGATCTTGCTCCCCCTTTTTTCTCCCTAGGTTTCATGCTCTAAATAAAAGGAGGGTGAGATTGAGATAGAGAAGAAGTTTTGTGAGGAAAAGAGTGAGAAAGTGAGTGACTTCAAAAGAAGTGAAGCGAAGAGCTTTGATATTTCGTGGAGGCTGAAGCTCAAGGTATTTTCATATCCTTTAAAGTTCTTGTAGGTTCAATAATGATAAAAGGATGATGTTGGTTGAATTAGTGGATAAAAATGAAGGAGTTTGTGTCAAGTGTTTCGAAATCAGTTGTTTTTCGTACAGGGTTAGGGTTTTGGAGATTCGGTCAGGTTATAGCACGATTTGGAGTTTATATCTTTCATAATAGTTAAAGTAGACTCTTAGAGTAATTTGTAGCCGTTAGAATCACTCGATTCGGAGTTATGTAGGAAAAGATATGGACATCGCAAGTTGGTAGACGAAAATTGGAAGAGCACCGGTCGACACATTATCGACCGGTCGACACAAAATAACTCTCTGTAAATGATTCGGTCAACCGCATGAATAAGCGGCCGACACATTATGCTAAGTTAGGTCGACACCTATAGGTTATGTCGACTGATTCTTGAGTTCCAGAAATGCATGCTCTCTGTTTTGTCAACATCGGTCGACACATTGTCAAGCAGCAGTCGACCATTGTCAGTAAAACAGTCAATACGTTATCCTACGTTAGTTTTCTGAATTTAGTGTCTTTTAAGAAGTTATAGTAGACTCCATAAGGAACAATTTGACACCTTAAGTATCAGGAATGAATCAATATAGAGGAAGTTATGAGCTTTGGAAGTTATAGTGAAAATAGTTACTCATGGTGTAAAACTTATTTGAATGGTTTGGCAATATAGGTTCTCAAGCTTCTAGTGTGCATTGCCAAGTTGAAACCAAAGACATCAGAACTCAAGGTAAGTATGTGTTGCATGTGTTTGGCCTATTAGAGGTCTACATTGCAAAGATTATGTGTTTTTATGATTTTTGATTAATCATAGACTGGTTGGGGTGTAATGCACAATACACCGACCTCAAGTCATTTGAGGATTGTTTGTGTGCTTTGTATTGATTGATTGATATGTTTATATGACTATTGTTTGGATTGGATAGACTTTCTTGCATTAAGGATAGGATTGCATGTGACATGTTATGGAGATCATGCATCATGTTTTCTACGAATGACAACGAAAATGAATTTTCATGCATGAAGACTATGAATTATAATAAGTGAATCGTAGGGGGACGGCGGATTGAGTGTTAGGTTGCCCAAGGGGGTCTTTGATGCCTACATTCATCCCCGCAATATCTCTATTGATTCGATGAAGACATCTACGATACAGGAGAGTAAAGACGCCCTCGGCAATGGCTATGGGTCCATGTTACCGTGAGCCCAATGGGGATTGACGGTAGGTTGTTATATCTTCTAATGATACACGTTATGTAAACCCTAAGATCATGTTTTGTGGATGGTCGTCATAGGGGGGGCGGATCCACACCACGAAAATGAAATGAGCTACATGGTTTTAAATCATATCATTCATTACATCATGCATGTTTTATTTGCACTACTTACTGAGCTTTAAGCTCATTAGTTAGACTTTGCAATGTAGGTGATGACTTGAATGTTGAATTACAAATATGTAGTGTTTGTAAAGTTTTATATTTTGAGAATGTGACCTATGTTTTACTACCTATAAGTGTGATTTGAAATGTTAGCTTCCGCTATGTATGTAAAAATATATATGTATAGATTTGATAAAAGAATTTTCAATGAAAAGCTTTTTATGTTACGAAAAGAAAAAAAAACGGGATGTTACGGAAAGCCTTCGAGGTTTTCTTAGATTGACAAGCTATTATCAAAAGTTTGTTAAGGACTATGGAAGGATTGCTAGGCCTCTCATAGAATTGCTTAAAATGAATGCTTTTGTTTTGAGCAATAAAGTTTAACTAGCTCTTCAAACTTTTAAAGTATCCTAAGTTCCAATTACAACTTTTAATTTTGATCAAGCATGTATTGTGGAAACTTGTACTAATTATAAGGGTACGGCTAGGGTGGGCGTCGGATTGGAGTTTTCAATCCGATCGGATCGGCTCCACCACTTCATCTGAATCTGATCCGATCCGATCCGAATTCATTTAAATTTATCAGATCGGATTCGTCAATAAATCTCGATCCAATGCATCCAAATTTTTGAGCATTTTCCAGAGAGAGGGATCCAATCCAATAAGTCTAAAACTATCCATATTCCAGACTGAAACTAATCCTCATTCCAAAACAATCCTAATCCAAAACAATAATAATCCAAAACAATAATAATCTCAATCAATAGTAATCTGAAAGACTGAAACTATCATAATCTAAAACAATAATCCACAACAATCATAATCCAAAATAATCCAGATTCCAAAATACAGAATACAGAATACGAAAACAAATCATACTCTAAGTCTGAAGTCTCAACATAATACATAAACTAAAACATACAAAAGTATCATAATTCGTCGGGCACCGACTAGAGGTCAATAAGCGGCTCTACGTCTCCTCCGGTTGCATTCTCTGTGATTTCTACAAAGAAAACACATAAAACACATTTAGTAATTAATAAAACATTAATAAATAGTAATGTTAACAAATAACGTGTACTTGAAACTAGAAATATACTTTCGTCAATCGTTTTGTAATCTTCCAATACCTCCGACAAAAATAGAGGTTTAGATTCAGAACGGATCCAACTTTGAGTGCATATAAGGGCCTCCACTGTTTTCGGTAACAGAGAAGTGCAGAATGAGTCAATAACGCGACCACCACAGCTAAAAGCTAACTCAGACGACACTGTAGAAATCGGAACGATCAACACATCTTTCGCGATCCTACTTAAAATTGGAAATTTATAAGTATTCAATTTCCACCATAGTAAAAGGTCTAGATTATCTGAAAACTCTTCTACAGCATCGTATAGGTAGACGTCAAGTTCAGACCTACTAATTCTGGACTCGGTAAAAGATGACCCGGAGTATAATCTAGTAAATAACTGATCCTTCAGTAGTGGTGCGCTAACAGTGGACGAACTCGATGGTTCATCACTTGCACCCTTATAGTCACTGTAAAGTCGGCGCAAAAGAACATCTACTTCGTCATAATATTCACGCCCCCGCTCCTCCCCCATCAGAATCGTCAAACAAAGCTTTAACATATTAGCTTTGGACCTAGGATCCAAAACAACTGCAATTCACATAAGTTTATTCATTTTCTCGACGTCGCCTCAATACTTGTCGAATTTTGCAATCATGCCATTAGTCATTGAGCTCAATAATGGATTAGAACCTTCAACGTGCATTTGAATATTAAGCTTCATTCGACATACCTCACTAACATACATGTTGGAAGTCACATACGAGGAACCTGATACTGCAACCATCGAATCATAGAAAATTTCCAAGAATTTGCTAAATTGACGAATATTCACCCAATCTTCGTCTGTGAGAAGCCCTTCTTCTCCCATATATGCTAAGAACTGAGTGTCGGATTCTGCAAGTTTGTCGAATGCAGCTGCATACTTCTCAGCTCTTTCCAACATAACGTATGTCGAGTTCCATCGAGTAGGCACATCAGATGTCACATTGCCCTTAAATGTGATTTTCATCATGTCAATGCAACTTTTGAACTTTAGTAAACGTGCTGGTGAGGACTTAACAAAATTCACCGTCCTCCGTACTCGACTAATAGAAGCTTGATGCTCTTTAAGCCCATCATTCACAATTAAATTGGTGATATGAGCAAAGCATCGCACGTGAATGAACTCTTCGTCCAAAACCAATCCATTCCAATGTCGCAAACTCCTAACCATATGTGCGATTGCAACATCATTTGAGGAGGCGTTGTCTACCGTAGTTGTGAACACCTTCTCAATCCCTCAATCGCGCAAACAATGCTTAATTAACCTTTCAATGGTTTCTCCTCTGTGGTCATCAATTTGCCAAAAATTTAAAATTTTCTTCTGCAACTTCCAATCTCCATCGATAAAGTGGCCTGTCAAATCCAAGTAGTTTATATTCTGCGCCAACGTCCAAGTATCCGTAATGAGGCAAACTCTCTGATTACTTTTACTAAAATATTCTTTCAACTGATTTTTTCTCCTCTTATAAATTGCATTGATATCCCTTGACACTGACCTGCGTGAAGGTAGCACCAACTCGGGTCGGAGATATGCGCACCACTTTCTGAATCCTTCTTTTTCTACCATTCTCATCGGTAGTTCATCAGTTATAAGCATGCTCGCAAGCACTTCACGCGCTTCTGCCTCTGTGAAAGATGAAACAAAAGACGAGCTTGCTTCCCCTTTGAGCGTAGTAAAAGGCAACTTCTTCTGTAATTAATCTGTGGCCCATAAATACTTGTTGCAACTCTTCAAATTCTTTGTCATATTCGAACTTCCTGCCTTCTTTGTATGACAAGCATATTTTTTACCACAATGGTTGCAGCTAGCTCTCGGATCCTCCGGATCACAACCTTCAACCAATGTAAAATGATCTCAACATGCAGCTCTCAACGCTTTTTTTCTTGGATTAGGGCCAGTCTCAGTAGGATTCGTAGTTGTCGTAGGAGTTGCCGATGTTGGTTGTATCGTTGTGTCGATAGTTGCACTTACAGAAGCTGTACTTTCCATTCTGTAAAAAAACAAACAAAACAAATTTCAAATTCACATATCTAATCAAAATTGAACAATTGAAAGCTAATTTCAATAACTAATTTCGTTAACTAATTTGAACATTAGCAGAGGAGGTTTGAACATTTGCAGAGGAGGAATGCACTCTCGGCCCGGGTATGCACTCTCGAGTCTCTGTTATTTAATCTCATTCTCAATCTCAATTCTCAATAACATTTGCATAATACATTATCAAATCTAAATCACAATTCAATCACAATTCATATGCACTCTCGACTTTCCGATAACGATCCGAAAGTCGGATCTATGAAGGTATTACTCTACTGAATACTGGATCCGATCGGATCGTCGGATATGGATTGGATCCGCCCACCCCTAGGTACGGGGGCCATTACTTGCGTAGAACTAACGACCTCAGCTTTTCTCAGTCGAGATTTTAGGGAAAAAAATTGGATTTATCGACAATGTATTGTCATCTATTGTTGCTTACCTCAAACATGAATCTTCACAGTCCGACTCCACTACTGCAGATGCAACATGATAGAGTCCGTCATTGGCTTCAATTTCGACAGCGTCAACAACTAATTCGGACACACACCCTTGAGATGACAATCATCTAGATATATAATTATTCTACTGTATTCAATAATTGCTCGTATGCATGAAAACAATACATACATAGATTCTTTCGAATTCAAAAACAACATATTCACCTTGTCGTACAACAATTATGACTATCAATAAATTTTTTAATTTGAATCATTTTTTTTATCGACATTCTTGAAGCATTGAGTCTAGCAAGGCTTAGGTGCAGAGCTATGCGTTATGAACAACCATCTACGTAAATTACAGTTGGTTGTTGAGATCTACTTTTTTTAATCTCACTCTACAACCATTTGTTAGCGGATATTGCTCTCAGCTGCTGCGAGCAAGATTAAAACTTAGTTCGCGTATCTTCATCTGAGTTGTTTGGCGGCGTGGTCATTACTCATATATTTACACCGTCTGATAAAAATTGAATCTTAACATCGTATCCACTTTTAAACGATTAAAGATTGTCATAAATTGGTTGATCTTCTCTTACAGACACGTCATTTTATGTGGACTCATAACTTTTGTATGTTGGTTCGTATGTCATTTCATATTTGCTACATTGTATTCTTTTTCTTCGATAACATTCATCATCGTATATTGTCACTAGTTACTCGAACTACTTACAATTTTTTAATATTTGAATTATATTCTAGCACGATTTACTAAAACTTTTGAAGGTACCAATTTTAAAAATAGAGAAGTGCAAATTTATAGGGAATATGGGAGAGCGGACGACAGTTGTTGGGTAGAGCTGGCTCTGCGGATGGCTCGACTCTTCATTGGTCATCCTCTGCGGGCGGCTACTCACACGTGTAGTCGTTTGTCATGTCGTTTCAGGTTTTTTTACGTGGTCATTTTAGCCCGTTTGACCAAAATGCATGGTCAAATAGGCGTTTAACTCTAATTTTTATTAGAATATAATGTGTGCTGTTTTGGTGTTGAAAGAATATTGTTGTTATTGTAGGAGTTTAATGATATTTTGCAGAATGCGGAGTCCAACCATAACAAGACAATAAATTAGGTTTGGTTACTGGTTTGCCCAATGAAAATTAGCGAAAGAGAGAGGAACCCAAGAAGAAGAAGAGACTGAATTTTGTATGCTTGTCATTCTTCTATTATCACTTGTATTTCTATTATAATTGGCTGAAATCACTTGCTATAAACCTTTTCTGTGTCAATTCTATTCGATGAAATCTTTGAGCGTATTTGGTTTCTTCCGCTGCCTCTTTTAGCAACTCACAAGAAGTCACTTTGGACGGTAATGTGGAGCATGTGAACCTGGAAATCCTCTCCAATTTTAACTAATTTGGTATCTCAAATTTCGACAAAAGACTTGTTATGAAGAGAGACGTTCAATGGCTGTAAAAGACTTCTTGTTATAGCATAATACAAGACCACCCTTTAATCTAGAACCCAGATATTTTTCAATAATCTAAAATGATTCGCTTATATAAGTTGAACACTTCAGTCATGTTGTTGTTGGGCAAGAAACATCTCTACCCAAAAAACATTCGCCTTGGAAGCGCATTTGCAACTGTACTACTTTTGAATTATAGTTTTAAATTCAAACCCATTAATTTGACATGAAAGAGGAGGGTGTTACTGTGAGAGCGGTGGAGGGAGAAGATAAAGTTGAGTGTCGCTGGAGGTGGTTGAATCTGAATATCGCAGCTCGTCAGCCATTGGAGGAGAAAAACTGAAATATGGGATGCGTATTGCTGATTCAATGGGCAGGGCAGGAGGCAGATAATGCTATATGGATGATGCAATTACGATAACAACCAATCCATATTCCGTTCATTCAAGAGGCTTGTTTCTCTCCCAAAAAATCTTAGATTTATATGATGGAATTACACCAATGGGTTCAGTTTGTTCTAAGAAAAGAGTAGTTTAAAAATCTTATATAGTACTTTGAATATGTCTTTTAGTATGCTTCTACTTTATCGTGTATGGGAATACACGATAGAAAGTTGGAGCTTGTAAGAAAGTTTGAACTTTTAGATAGGTGTGCCAAGACGTTCATTCACTTCTGCTCATTGTGCTGCCTTTCATCTCTGAATATTTCCTCTTCTGAGTTTTCTTTTCTGCAAGGCGTTGCCATCGCTGCAGCTCCTGTCGCAATCTTCGAGGATAAAGAGCCAACAAATGTAAAAAAACTAAATAAAACAATACAATTACTAAAACAATACAACAAATGTAATTCAATTACATCACTAAATATAACAAATGTAATTCAATTACTAAAACAATACAATTTCTAAAAAAACTTACTAAAACAATACAATTACATCACTAAATAGTCGATTAAAAAATAATTAAAAAAATACTAGAAATATTTTATTTCTATGTAATTAAGTAAGAAAAATAAACACTTAGAATTCTATGTACTAAAAAATACTATACCTATTTCTCTCTGTCTCTCATCAACTCCTCTTTCTCTCGGAAGAGTTTGATTCTTCTCAATTTTGGGATGCATCTTCTTCTTGAAAGAACCCTCTATTTATAGAGGACGTTCTTCATAAATAGACAAATACAGAAAGATTCGAAGATGGACTTCTTCTCGTCTTTGATTTCTTCATTTATAAGCGTAGAGGCTTTTGTTATCTTGTCTTTTAGGAAATGTAAGCAAAGTTATTATGCAGTGTATAGATAATATAGTCAAGAGTTTTGGTCATCAATTGATGATAGGATCATAGAAACTATATCAGAGACTTACTGATGTATGCATAGTAAAATTCCTCGACTTGGAGCTAGTCTCTGAAGTCGTATGATATTGGATGAACTTTGATGGGATGAATCTTCAGAGACCATATTGTCCACTGACAGTCCCAGTGACTCGTTGCTCATACTGGAGGAGTACCTGCCATGGCTGGTTTGCACCAAATCTCTTCTGTCGTAGCCAGTATCCCTCCAACAGCAACACAATAGCAAGAGTTAAGTCGCCCATAATTCATAATTTTCAAAAGTTCTCCGAGGTTATCTTTAAGTTTCTTATTGTTAAGTGCACTTACAGTTCCATTTGTTTTAGAAATTATGCTTTTTGGATGACTTTTTCTCTAAATAAAGTATATTTTAATTAACTTATCCCAAAAGTATAGAAAAAAAACTTTTGAGATTAATAGATGCCTGTCAATTCAGGTTTACTAACTTAATTGAATGACTTTTTCTCTCTATAATCCTTTTTTCTATTTTCCTTCACCATTTCTCCCTCTCTCTCTACTCCCAACAAATGACTGATGCTCAGTCATCATTTCACTTATCTCCATAAGTTTTAGGATGAGAATCACCATTTGTCTATCCTATCCAATTTGGTTTACTCTTTTGCCCTCACTTTTCCATGTCATTGCTACCATACTTTTAACTATTGTCAATGAATCATATTTAATACATGTGTTGGGTGTTAATACTTCAAGAATTAAACTTGGACATTCGAGATCTGAAGGCAACAGAAAATCAAGTGGCCAGAGTGGAGCTAGACAAAAAGAAAGACACCTCCCCTCTGATTTCTGAACGCTTCCCAGATGAGCAACTGTTGAATATCACTACGGTATCCGGTCACTGATATAGTGAGTGGTATAATACAGCTTCACATGGACTCACTGAAAACTTACTGGCTTTTGGATTTGAAACTGATCGGTTAAAGACAGGAACCCCAGCACGTTTAGACAGCCGCACTGTGGATTTTTTAGGACTAGGACCTCAACATGGTGATGAAGAGGTTCATTCAATCTCGTAGTCATGTGTAGGTTCAGTAGATTTTACCATGTGGTTATGTTAACAAATCCAAACTATGCATTTAGGATAGATTACGATACTCCATCAAGGAATTTTCAACCGGATTACCTGAACGAGACTCGAAAACTGTTCAATGCTGAGACCTGCTTATGCTGTAGAGTATGAGTTCTTGCCTGCTCATCAGTGTACCAGGGCTCTAATTGTTTTCTATATTGATTATCGACAGGTCAATCGAGAAGCCTTTATTGGTTTAGGATGTTTGTTGTAAGTCGACCTTCTTGGCCCTATCACTTTATCCATCTTTCCTAAGCAACTTGAAAAACTGGCTGCAGCTGGAGATACAATCCTTTTCTCTTATTTTTCTCTTGTCTACCCATCAATCTTGAAGTTCTAAAAGCTTGCTTAACATGCCTGCGCTTCGTAGCTGATCTGTCTGGTTTTGTTAGAGTTAATTTTCCATTAGTATTTTTGCTTTAGGTAAAAAAGTCCTAAATTTTATATAAATAGACAAAAAAAGACTCAGTTTAAAAAAAAAATAAAAATAAGCTTATCATGTAACATCCTTTTTTTTTTACATAAAATTTTCAATTTTGGAAAGCGTTTGACTTTAAATTCTTTTCGTAAAACTCAACAGAAGCATTTAGATAAAATTGTGAAAAACCCATCATTTATTCAAGCCAAACATAACATCATACATATAAAACATATTTATAAAACGTTTAGTAAACATGTTTATAAACAATGTTTGAAACTAAACACTCCAAAATACATCAAAACATCTCTTGATATCCCTACGGGTCGGCACTTAACGATTCAAGTTTCTCGCACTAGATCTGCTTCCTTCACGTCATGATTGTCACATCAAACAGGGAGGGCTAAGCCCCTCACCTTCATCTTCATCACCTACATCACAAAGCTTAACTTATGAGTCTAAAGCTCAGTAAGAATTCTCATGAACTTAAATGTCCAACATGCTCGTGCTTTCGTAAATACATACAATTCATTTCGTTCTTTATCGTTCTCGTTTACTTGACCTGGTTTTCCACCTCGTGACCGCCCTGACCACAGACTCCACCCGGTAGCCCCCAGGCCCTCTCGACCCAGAAAGCACAGGCCTTCTCGACCTAGAAAGCTCAGGCCATCTCGACCCGACTTTCACCCGTGTGCCCTGATCAAAAGCTCTACCCCATGGTTCCACCAAGGTCCATCACATTTTTGGGTATCACCTCGTGGCATCACCTAGCCCTCTCGACCAAGCTTACCACCCTGTGGCTTCATCACATTGTTTCAGCTTTACATACATTAATGCATCGAATGTCAGAGACGTCTCATACCATCCC
Organism: Begonia fuchsioides; assembly: GCA_003255005.1. Taxonomy (NCBI): domain Eukaryota; kingdom Viridiplantae; phylum Streptophyta; class Magnoliopsida; order Cucurbitales; family Begoniaceae; genus Begonia; species Begonia fuchsioides. The sequence goes on along the minus strand of QAOC01042410.1, from coordinate 57,062 downwards.
GACATCCGGTTGGGTGACATTTTGAAAACATGCATGAAAAACATTTTTGTTCTTTTCTTAAAACATGATGTATGAGCATGATCATGAGCATACATATGCATGACATATTAAAAATAACTCAATCATATGCAAACGTACAATAAACAAGCGTCTCTCAATAATATGAATGACATTCATAGACTTTCTTAGCATAATTATACTCATAAAGCAATTTACACATCAAACATCAAACATCAAACATCGAACAATGTCAATCAAGCACCAATCAAACACAAATCACTTGGGTCGGTGTACGGTGCGATACACCCCAACATAAATATTATCATTAATATACTTATAATTCTTAATTAAATAGATTACTCATACTTAACTTCAATCTTTGTGATGTAGTCCCCTAAGGGGTCAAAGACAAGCAATGATTTACTTACTTGATCTTCTTAGCTTAAGCTTAGTATTCTGAGTCCTTAAGAATCCAATGAGCTTGTTTATATACCTTAACGTCATAAAATAAAATAATATAAGCAAAACTCGTAATACTCTATTTTACCAGAAACTTTCAGCATTCATAACTTTTGCTACAGAACGTTGATCAAAACACTTAAGGTACCAAATTCATACTTAAGATGTCTACTACATTTCTTTAGAAGACGTTGTGATCAGATTCTCACTTAAAAGTCTCATAAATTCTACATCTTTAAAATCGGGTATAACATGACCATATTAGTTCATACCCTGTTTTTACCTCAACTTCCGATATATACAACTTTTGCTACACTAATCGGATCAGAACGAATAAGGTACCAATCTAAACCTTAGAATGTTGGCTACACTTTATTATAAGAGATTATGACCAAATTATAAGTCTAAGACTTCGTAAATTTCATATTCCAGAAACCAAGTAACATTACCTAAAAAATTGTATACCCATAAACTAACTTTACAATTTCATTCCTTTTTAACCTTATAACGTCATTTCCATCTCATATAATCTAACCTAGAATAAAATTAGATGTTGCTGAATAATAAACTTCATACCTCAAGCTTAAGTTTGTGGTTTCCCCTTCTCCTTGCACTTCTAACCCTTAAACACTAAATTTTCTTGCACAAAACATGAAAATTTCACACTTTTATCACAAAACCCTAATTTTCTCACACTAGACCAAAGAGAATTTTGGGAGAGGGAGAGCTCTGTCGTGGTTAAGGCGGCAAGCCGAAAACCCTCACTCCCTTATCAAAAGGTCAACATGGAAGATGGAAGGTCATGGGTGATGTGGAGCTTCAACCATGAGGTGCCAACATCCAAGCTAACCATCTCTTAATCCACGTGACACTTTCCTATTGATCCATCCTTAATTAATCATAGATTAACTTCCTTAAAAATTCAATTGAAAATTCAACATTTAAGTAATAAAGTGTCAACCTCTCATTCAAGGTGTCACCCTTAACCAGCTAGAGAGTTCAAGGTGTTGACCTTTTAATCGTTTCATAACTTTTGCTCTACAACTCTGATTTTCATAATTCAAAAACTCATAGTTTCAAAATAATAGTTTAACATAATCAAATATACAAAAGAGTGAGCATCGCTCAAAAGTCCATAACTCTATAGTCCAGATTTCCTTTACCAACTTCAAATTAGCATAACTTTCTCTACACAACTCCAATAGAGTGGATCTACCTATCAATCTTCTTAACTAGATGTCTACTACAACTTTGTAGAAGGAATCTTTTCCAATTAGGCTCTTCTATGACATGATATGATTCGAACACATAAACTGCTCCGTTACAAAATTCTAACCCGACGTTTGTTACCAATTATTGGGTTCTAAGATTCATAACTTTCTCGATATGTTTCCAATTTAAGATATTCTTGTTCTTGTAGTTTCATTTGCTAATCTATTAAATTCCATTAGAAGAAACCAACTTCATGTGAAGACCCTAAAACCTCGGAATTAGGTAAATACCAAAACTATTTCCGATCGTCAATTCATTACTTTCAATGTGTAATTTCGTCTCTATATTCATCTTTTCTTAGCTCATGTCATTCTTTAACCATAAAACATTATATATTCGCATAATATTATTGTACATAAAAAAGTTGGGTGTTACATATCAGACGTCCCATTAAGAGTGGGACCATACGGTACAAACATCCGATATAGGGTGGCACCGTATTCGAAAAAAATTCGTGAATACAATTGTTTTAAAAATTCACGAATACATGGAAATTAAAAAATGAGCTGAATTGTATTCAAAATATTATAATAAATCGTATAATTATTAAAATTTCATGAAGTTTATAGAATATTATCTCACAATATTGTTAATGTGAGGTAAAAAATTTAAGAATTTTTTATTAACGTATAAATTTTTAACTGAATTTATTTATTTTTTACATTCAAAAAATTATAATAAATCATACAAATGTCAAAAAACTATTAAAATTTACAGATTATTTTCTTATATTGTTGTGAATGTGTGGTAAAATTTTTTTACGTCATTTCAATAATACTGACATAGCCAAATTAATTAAAAACTAAAATTTCAAAAAAAATTAACCCGAATGACGTCACCCTACATTGGACGTCTGTACCGGAAGGTTCCATCCTTCACCGGACGTCCGAAAAACTTCTTTTTGCTTTTTTTAAACTTAAGACTTTTTTCGTCTATTTATCTAAAACTCAATTTTTTTTTTATTTTAATCCTTTCAAAATTGTGCTGACTATGCAGATATCATTTATATGAATGTTTCAATTGAATTTTAAATTTTATTGTTGTTGGAAGAATAAAGGAAACAAAAATAATAAGAAGTAACCTACCACGGCACCCCGTTGCTCTCTCTAGAGAAGTTTTCATAATAATATATTGACATTCAAAGATAGTTAATACAACTATGATAAATTACTATTTATGATGAAATAACCCTAAATACAATTACAAAATTACCCTCAAATAATATTTTTAGGAGTGAAAATCTGGGTGGGTTGACTTGCAAAACTGACTCAACCTTATATTTTGGATTGAGTTTGAAATGGTGAGATTGGAACCTTAAACTAATTCACATATTTGAAGTTGAGTTGAGTTGATATTCGGTTCAATTTTTTAAATAATCCTAATGAACCTAAATTTTGGTACACTAATTATTAATTACTAAATTAATAAATATTAAATTGTAGTCTTAAAATCTAATCTTATGGTTAAATTCACTACTTCGTAGCCTTAAATCGTAGCCTTAAATCGTAGCCTTCTATTACGTTTCCTTTAGGCAACCAATGTCTTCTTTCGTAAAGGTTTGTTTGAATTTGAAGCTTTTAATTCAATTCGTCAAAAGAAAATAATATTATGAGGTTTGTTTCTCTGTTAATCATTACTAGTGATGGCAAACGAGCCGAGCCGAGCCGAGCCGAGCCGTCCGAGCCTGAAAAATTTTAGCTCGTCGAACCTGTCGAGCCTAACGAGCCTACCGAGCCTAACGAGCCGAGCCTAACGAGCTTTTTTTTAAAAAATTTCAACTCGAGTCAGCTCACGAGCCACGAGCCTAACGAGCCTAACGAGCCTAACGAGCCTTAACGAGCCGAGCCTAACGAGCCAAATATAACTAAATAAATTTATCTCACATCAATAATTATAATTTGTCTACAATATTACATAGTTGAAATTAATTTTTAATAAACGTTGAATATTGCAATATAAAAATTACATGTCGCTAAAAATAATAATTTCTACATGTATACAATTTATTTTATTTTTGACATTTGCAAATGACAAAAAAATAATACAAGAAGGCGAAAAAAATATCAAAATAAAAATTACATTTTCAAGTTTAAATAAATATTTAGTCTTCGACATCCAAATTTTGGAATTCTTCTAATATGTCATCCGCCCGTTGTTGATCTCTCGTGACAGCGTCGTTCCAATCCTTCATACAAATGAGTGCCTCCACAATATCTGGTGCAAGTCTTCCTCGTCGATCATCGTACACACGTCCACCTGCACTAAAAGCAAACTCCGATGCTACGGTAGAGACCGGAGGGGTAAGTAGATCTCGTGCCAATCTAGAAAGAATAGGATATGAAGTGGAGTTGCCTCTCCACCAAGCCAAAATATCAAAATTCTCGTCTCGAGAAATTTTATATCGAGTATCAATATAAATATTTAGTTCATTTCTTTGTGTACTACAAGAATAAACATCGCTATCTATTTCATCTAAAATGTCATTTAATAAATCTTGTGAAGGTCCAACACCTCCACTAATAGAACTAGAAATACTACGTGAAGACGGAGTAAAATGAGTAACATTAGAAAATTTAAGTTCATAAGAAGAATATAAACAAGCAATATCATTTTGTAATGTAGTAATATTAATTTTCGAAGTAATACCTAAATGAGAACAAATTTTATCAATAATTAAACACGCTCCTTTTATTTTAAATCGAGGGTCCATTACACATGCAAATGAGAAAATAGTAGGTATGTCAAGCCAATATTTTTTAAATTTTGTCTCCATTTTGTCAAGTATGTCACAAAATTCATTAATTTGTCTATATTTTGTAAAAGTACTCGTCAATTTTAAAAACATGGGAAGAATCAAATGAGTGGTGGGATAATAAATTCCCGAACATTCATTTGTAGCCTCATAAAATGGTTTTAGAAAATCAAGAAATAAATTAGCAATGTCACAACTAGTATGATCTAGAGAAATACATTTTGATTTTTCACTAATAAAACCACAAATAACTAACCAATATGGCTTAGCATTTTCTAACATGAGATAAGTTGAATTCCACCTAGTATCTATATCAGTTTTTAATTTTCGTGGTTTAAGTTGAGCAATTTTACAAAATTCTTTGTATTCTTGTTGTCGAGTGTTAGAAGATATAATATAAGAAATTGCAGATCTAATTGAATCTAAATGCGGAGAAATAAATGACATGCCATCTTTAACAATTAAATTTAGAATATGACAGACGCAACGCATGTGAAAAAGAGAATTATGAGAAGTATCTAATTGAAATAATTTTTTAAATTGATAAATAGCAACATCATTAGCAGAAGCGTTATCGAGAGTTAAACTAAAAATTCTATCTCTAATATTATATTCTTGCAAAATTCCAACAATATATCTATAAATAGTTACTCCACTATGAGGATATTCACAACTACGAAATCCTAATATTCTTTTATTTAATTGCCACTTCTCATCAATAAAATGAGAAGTTACCACGATATATCCTAATGCGTTAGGCGCACTCCATAAATCAGAAGTGATAGAAATAGACATACACGGTGCATTTAAAAAAAATGATATTAATTCATTTTTCATATTACTATACATTTTAATAATATCATTTCTAGTTGTATTTCTAGGCACTCGTTTAAAACTAGGATTAACGTATTCTTTCATAAAATTTTCAAATAATTCGCTATCAAACATAGATAAAGGTGTTTCAGATTGTGATACATATTTTGCTATTCCTTCTCTTAATCTATTATGTGAATAAATAAAAGTGCCACTACCACTAGCATTCAAGAGAGTTTGTGTAGCATCTTTTTTTTGCTCGTTTGCGTGACAATTTTTATAATGTCTACCAATAGTACTAGTAGAACTACCAGACTCGTATGCATAATTTTTAATACAATATTTGCATTGTGCTCTATTTTCTATTTTTCCACCAACACTAATATCCTTTAATTCAAAATGATTCCATACATTCGACGATTTATTTCTTTTTTTTCTTGGTGAAGAAGTGGATGCTTGTGCGGATGATTGACCAAATGAAAATACGTGATTATCTCCCCTAACTTCTTGAACATCATCATCACTAAATGTGTCGAGTATAGAATTACGTGGATCCATAATTAAAAAAATTAACTATTGTAAATAATAAAATAAAAATTTACCTCACGGCTCACACCAATTACTCAACAACGGCTTGTATGTGTTATCAATTTGTGATCTCTTTCACGTATACAAATCCTACAAAAAATACACCATATATTAAAATCAAAACACCTTACACTAAAATCAAAATAATAAAAAAAATTATACAAATACAATATAAAAATACCTTGTTGAGAGATTGAGAGATTGAGAGAAAATTGTAGATTGGGGTAATTGAAGAATATAGAAATTGAGAATTGAAAATTGATGAATGAATTGAGATTTGAAGAATATGAAAATATGAATGAAAAATTGATGAATGAAACCTTCGTATTTATATATTTCCAAATGTAGAGAGAGAAGGGGAGGGAGAATTGAGAGAATTGGGGGAGGGGGGAGCCGGGGAGGGAAAAATCAGGCAACGGTCATCGGACCGTTGCCTGAAGAACGTTGGCAACGGTCTGATGACCGTTGCCAGAAGCATCAGACCGTTGCCAGAAGCACGTTGGCAACGGTCGACAAGGAAGACGACGAGGAGAGAAAACGACGGCGACTGAGACGGCTGAGAGGGGCTGAGACGGCTGCTGCAGAGAAAACGACGGCGGCGAAACGGCTGAGAGGGGCGACAGACGGAAAGGGGAAGAAGACGACGGAAAGGGGAAGCACGTTGCCAGAAGCACGTTGCCAGAAGCACGTTGCCGGAGGTTTCGATCTTCTCCTCCATCCCTTCCGGCGAGTTCTATCACCCCCACGGCGTCATACTTGGATTTTCTTCATCCCAGCAGTTCTTGCTTTGCTTCTTGGAGTCGCCGACAGTTGGTTCCTTCCCGGGAAGGGATTTTGGCCACTCCAAAACTCCATCTCCGGCGTTTTCATCCTCGAGTTCCATCCCGGAAAACTAGAGGTTAGCTCCCTCTACGGCAAGCTACGGCGATCTGGTTCCCAGATCGAGAACCAGAGGAAGACGACGAGCTGCCGGCGAAGACGACGGCCTGCCGGCTAAGACGACGAGCTGCCGGGTTGCTCGGCCGAAGACGACGACCTACGGCGATCTTCTCTGGCGTTCTGGCAACCGAAGACGGCGAGCTCTGGCGGGCTGGCTCACCAGGCTCACGAGCCGGGCTCGTGAACCCGTGTTTCGAGCCCAGGCTCGGAGGGCTCGCGAGCCTGCATATGCAGGCTCGGCTCAGCCCGCCTTACACGAGCGGGCCTGGCCCGCTCGTGAACAGTAACGGTCCGAGCTGGGCTCGAACCGTCAATAGTGCGGGCCAAACGAGCGGGCTGGCGGGCCGGCCCACTCGTTTGCCACCTCTGATCATTACCAAACGAGAACTTGAACCTTGATCATATTGTTTAGATTTACTCTGGTTGGCTATCAAAATATTCCTCATTTCTAACTTTTTTCTTATTTTGATATTTTTTTATTATTTTTTCTTCCTTACTTTTTGCATTTTACTTTATAATTTGTTTGATTTTAGGGATACTTTTGTTCTCATTCACAACATTAATGTTATGCTCGGCTAGTATGAAAATTCTCAGATAAATATTTTTATGTTTAGATATAATATTTAATATTTGGATACTCGAATTGAATATCACATATTTGGATTGAATATTTAGTATTTACGTACTTGGATTTGAGTAGATTTTTCAGGTTTAAATTACTTAAATTTAAATTAATTTTTTATTAAGCATTATTTTTCAAGGCCNCTAACAATTTAACTCACCTATATTTGATTTTGTCGAATCTTTTTTTCAAATGGTTTTGGAGTATAGTAGTTCAACATCGTGAGATTTTATTCTTAAATTTGTCAAAAAATTTATTGACGTATGAATTTTTAGTGAATTATTTTGTTTTCTATTTTCAAAAAATTATAATAAATCGTATAATTGTTAAAAATTCAAAAACTCTTTAAACTATTATCATCTATTATTCTGGATGTGTGATAAAAATTTTAAGTTATTGCGATAATATTTTCAAATAATTTAAAAAAATGTTGGACTGCACCCACAGTGGCCATCCGCTGCGAACTGCTTCACCTTATAGCGTTCGTCTGCTATGTTTAGTTTGACTATTTCTTTTGTAGGTGGTCGTTTTGGCCTACGGGAAGATGCGAACGGCTTCACCTTATATCGCTTGTCTGCTATGTTAAGTTTGGCTATTTCTTTTGTAGGTGGTCGTTTTGGCCTACGGGACGATTAAGACCGGATCCAGCTATAATTACTGGTCCGCTCATGGTCTGGTCTTATTTTTTAATGGTTCTGGTCCTAGTTCAAAATTTTTAAAACCAAAATTTATTAGTCTGGTTTTATCTCTTCTAAATCAAGTCAGACCGGATCACGTTCACTTCTAATTCTTAGAATAATTCCTNTTAATTTTTATTTTAAGTTAAGAGTTTTTATATTTATTTTGTTAGAATTATGCTAGATTTATCTTATTAGCAAATTTTTTTATTTATCTTCTGACGTATCGAGTTCTGATTAATGTAATAAATATTATAAATATTATAAGAATACTTTAATTAAATTAATTAAAAATTGACACAAATGAAGAATATATACTTATTTATAAACTTAAGGTTTTGTTTTTAAATTTTAATCCAATTTTGTTCGAATTGAACGACTTATAATTGAGTTTGAAGTTCCTAGGCGTTCTGCTTTGCCCAATAATACAAGAAGAGAAGAAAAGCGAGGCCGTGGCTGTCGATTTCAAATTCCAAACGTTGACAGGAGCGGGAAATTGGAGGCCATCGTCCCGTCAATCCACTCTCGTTTCTTTTAAATCCTTCATCGGGAAAACCCTCATCCAGTTCTGCTCTGGTTCTCTTAACCGATCGCTGACCGTATTTTCCAACTCAGAAAATGGGAAATACCAAAGACGCTAGAAAGATACCGCAGAGCTTGAACGATCGCCATTATCGTCTCCTTCAGGATCTCTCGGCTCCTCCCCAACCCTCCAGATTAGATTACGGTGACTTCCCGACCCTCTTATGTTTTATTCCTTTGCTGGAAGTCTTGTTGTATTGGTCTGATTTTTTGTTGAAATTTTGATTTTAAAGACGGCGAGGAAGTTGAAGAAAAACCCACTATTGTAGAGCTTGAAAGCCAACTCCACCTTGGCGAAGTTTCTTCTTCTGTTAATGATCACGGAGGCATGCACCAGTTATCTGGTATCCTTTTCACTGTCATGCTCAGGCTCCTGGTCACTTGAATACACATTTTCTGTTGTCTGTATACGTTATATTATGTTAGTTCGTAACGTTGAATACATTTTCAGGACAAGTGAAAGAGGAGCCATTGAAGGTCAAAATGATTGGCAGACGCCGTCTTTGCAAACTGTCATCAAGGGAGGATAAGATTGGGGTGGAAACTGACCTACCTTCGTTTTCTGGTATTACCGATTTTGATTCGCCACAGCCAGCCCAAAATGAAAAGGAAACTGAGCACATTGATGGCGCTAGTGAGATTAGGGATATTCTCATGGACTTGAGCTCTAGGCTTGAGGGTTTGTCAATTAAGAAGAAGGAAAGAAGTCCTAAGATCTTGGGTTCAGTTGAAGACTCCTTTGGAGTTGATTTGGGTCCTGTTGCCAATCAGGACAATGAAGTTTCCACTGGATATGGTTGCCCTATTTCTTCATTTTTAAATATGGCTGATACCTTTGATTCCTTGGAGGATAAAACTATAAATGCTGTAAGTGATGTTGACAAAGGGTCGAGAGACCATGAAGCTCAAGTAATTCTACAAAATGAGTTAAGGGGTGATTTGTTTGGCAAAAAAATGGGTCAGCAAATCCAGCCTCATGGACATCGCTCATTATCCAAGATAGAAAAAGACAAAGATGGTGATGTGCATAGTTATGTTATGGCGGAAAACCTTGTTCGTGAGGAATATGGAAATAAAAATTATGGTAAAGACCAAAACAAGAATGTACAGAAGGACATGAAAATGAAATTCATTGCAGCAGGAGAAACTATGGTACCTAAAGCTCAAGAAAGGGAAGACGGAGAGGAGGATGATTGTGTTGTTTTGAGTAGTGATAAAGTGGGTATTAGAGTAATGAAGCAAAGTAGTAAATGCAAGGATGGCAAAGTTAATTCTGGATGTTGTGATAAATTGGGTAGTGCTGGGGAGGATTTTGTTTTGGAATGTGAACATTCTGTGATACTGAAATGCCCAAAGTCCGCTTTCAAGTTGTCACCTAAGATTGCAAACATTTTGTATCCACATCAGCGCAATGGCTTAAAGTGGTTATGGTCTCTCCATTGCCAAGGTAAGGGTGGAATTTTAGGCGATGACATGGGTCTGGGAAAAACAATGCAGGTATGAATGATGATCCTAAATTATATGCAAAAAGTTCATCTAGTTGTGACTGAATATTATAAATTTTTTCCTAGATATGTGGCTTCTTGGCTGGATTGTTTCAGTCACGGTTGCTAAAGAGGGCTCTCATTGTAGCTCCGAAAACCTTGCTTCCTCACTGGATTAAAGAGTTATCAGCTGTGGGTCTTTCTGAGAAGACAAGAGAGTCAGTTTCTTTATTTCAGCATTTGAATATTTTACTTTTATGAATAAACCAACAAGCATCTTTGAATCAATGGGAATTCTCATGAACTGGTTTTTTGTCAGATACTCTGGGCCAAATGCCAAACTCAGGCAATATGAACTTCAATATGTACTTCAGGTACTAAATATATTGTGGTACTGCTGCCATGTTTCTGTTGCTATAATCATTAAAACTTCTGATGGAAACTTTCTTTGTTTATTTATTTTTATCTTACAAGAGGGTCCATTGTTCTTTCTACCAGATATTTAGAAACTTATTGTACTGAAGAAAGTGCTTTCCAATAATTTTTGTTTATGATTTCTTCTCCAACTATGGAATTATTACGTGACGTTTCCTTTACTAAGGTCCAGGTTTGTTTCCATGGCTTATTTTGCTACAGGACAAAGGTGTTCTCCTCACTACTTATGATATAGTACGAAATAACTCTAAAGCTCTTCTGGGGGCCTGCCAGTCAGATGATGAAGAAATGGAAGATGGTGCCACATGGGATTATATGATTCTTGATGAGGTCATTTTGATTATTATTATATCATTTGATTTCAAGAATCTATGCTGTTGCGCTGATGCATGTTTCTCCAATATATGATTGATTGACCAGTTTTTAATATCTTTCTGGTGAACAGATTCATCACCACAATGCTGTTGTCGTAAATATTTATTTTGACCAAGTGCTGTTTTCTAGTCTTGGATTTTATTTTAGAAGTAACTTGTAAAATGCTTATGTTTTTTATTAATTAATTATAAATTAGTGTACTATATCAGTAGTTATTTTTCAAAAATCTTCTGCTAATTAAATTACTGTTCTTAATCTAAAATCCTAATCAGTTTTCATGATATGTTTGTACTTCATGATTGTTAAAGATTGTTGTTTGTTTTTTGTAAGTATAGGAGAGTATGTCTAAAATAGTACGTAGAATATCTTACTTTTCTTGATTATTCACTATTTAGTTTGGAGATTATGTACATAAATTTAAGACAGATTTTTGGAAAACGACAATATTCTTTATGAAGAGCCAAGACAAGTGTAGGCTTTGATTATGAAAAACCAGAGTTGAAAAAAAGGAAAGAAAACTGGGATTTTTAATTGAGGGAATACCATAATATTCATGAGTGAATGAAGTGAAAGCGTGAATTCTATGATGCTATTGTGACATTATGCATTTTCTTTTAAATTTAATTTGGTTATCAGGACATTACAAAAAAGTTACTTTCTTCTCATCAATCTTTGTCTTCATTTGATATACTGTGTTATAATGTCAGGGGCATCTAATAAAAAATCCTAGCACTCAAAGAGCCAAAAGTTTACTCGAAATACCTTGTGCTCATCGCATTATCATAAGTGGTACGCCGTTACAAAACAATTTGAAGGTAATGTGCAAGATAAAAATTCTTTGATGTTGGCGTTACAACTTGCTGTTTATTAGGTCTCCATGTCTAAATGTTAACATACTTTGAATTATTCTTGCCGTAGGAATTGTGGGCATTGTTCAACTTTTGTTGCCCTGACCTACTCGGTGACAAAAAATGGTCTGCATCTTTTTCATGACCCATTGTGGGAAAGTTAACTATATGGTTTTTTCATAAACTTTTGATATTTTTTTCAGGTTCAAGGAAAATTATGAGAATCCCATTCTTCGTGGAAATGAAAAAAAGGCTTCTGATCGAGATAAGCGAATTGGGTCAACAGTTGCAAGGGTAATTGGTGTAAATCTTAGTTGTTTCTGTATCAGCAAGAATTTAAGTGGACTGTACCAGTTTTTTCACTGTATTACCTTTAATTTTAAAATTTGACTTAAGACTGTTATTGGTATCTATGATTATTTTTACTTCATATTAGCAACTCGTTGTATACTTGGTCATGAACTCAGTATAGATTGAAAAGTGAGAAGAGTGAAGCAGACTCCAGCAAACTTTCTATTGCTCCTCCTACCGCCATAATGAAATTATTTTGTGGAAATTGTTTCCTAGAAAGTTTAAAATTTTTTTTTGTTGTTCTTAGTTTTTGAACAATGGTTGGCAGTTTATGTCAAATAAACATCAATGTGTTGTGTATCAATTCCTGTCATTGAAATACCATGATGATAGTCCTAAGCTTGCTCTCACCATTTTACATGTATCATTTCAACCTCTCAATATTTAATGTTTTTTTTTATGTTTGTAACGGCTGTTTATGAACAGTCTCTTCCAATACAGTTATCATGCAAAACTACCATATTTACAAAGAAATTGACAACTCAAATTTATTGAGAGAAATTCATGATCTTGCATTGTATGACATGTCATTTGTGTTCATGAATTAGGGATTCCTTTTTATTTATTTTTTGTTCTTGAATAAATACCATTGATAGTTGCTTCTAGTTGACAGGAACAGTGTTTTTCCTGCAATAGTCTAGTTTTTGCTTTATGAGTGGTACTTGTGATGCTTTAGTTATAATGTTTATGCTTTTATTTCGGCTTTGTTGTTATAGCATATGAATAAAACTTAATGTACGAGTGTGAATAAAAATTTGCTGTATGTAGTGTTTTTTTTTATTTATTTACTTGCCATATTGGTTTTCAAATCCCTCAACAGCGTAGTTGCCTATGTTTATAGGAGCTCAGAGAACGAATTAAACCTTACTTTTTGCGCCGCTTGAAAAGTGAGGTGTTCAATGAGGACAATGACCAAACATCAACCAAACTTTCCAAAAAGAATGATATCATTGTGTGGCTTAAAATGACTAACTGTCAGGTTTGATTTCATGTATTTTCTCAGCTTTTTAGCTTGTATATATGCATATATAATAAGCTCATTCATAATTGCAGCGCCGACTTTATGAAGCTTTTTTGAATAGTGAATTGGTACTTTCAGCTTTCGGTGGATCACCATTGGCTGCTCTTACGGTACTGCTATGAGTTTCCCTTAGATTTCTACTGCAGTCTTTGAACAACTTAGACCGACCGACCTGATAACGAATTGCGTGTTTATCTTGTGATGTTTAAGATTTTTAATTTGTTCTTCTGTTAATGTGTTTATCTCACTCAAACTAATCTATGAATTGCCACAAGAAGAATGTTGTTAAAAAAAATGAATTGAGAAGTAACAATCGGGAACCAAACTAGACTATTTGTCATTTCCTACAGTTATAATCCCACAGATTGGTTTTTTCTTTTACCTGTTTGTTTGATTTAATGAACGACATCGAAACAGATTCTCAAAAAGATTTGTGATCATCCGTTGCTGTTAACTAAACGAGCTGCTGAAGATGTACTGGAAGGGATGGATTTAATAATGGATCCAGGAGATGCAGGTGTAGCAGAAAAATTAGCGAAGTACATAGCAGATGTTGCTGACAGGGATGATTATGCAGAGAAGCATGACAATGTCTCATGCAAAATATCTTTCATATTGTCACTATTGGTTAGTTGCGAAATCTTAGGCTTCTCTTATAAGAATATTTGAGTTAATTGCTCAGTACAATATGTTTGTCCTTACAGGAAAACTTGATTCCTGAGGGACATCATGTTCTGATTTTCTCTCAAACTCGCAAGATGCTAAATCTAATTGAGGTTTGTTGTTTTTTTTTCATCGTTGTCAGAAATAGGGAGGAATAATAATGCTTTGTTCTATTTAATTCATATGATAAAAATGTTTATACACAAAATTGAAACATAAATAAAGAAGCTTGTTTTAACGAAACTAAACTGAAAAATTAATTCTTAATTAAATATAAAATCAAAACTCCAAAAATTAATAAAATATAAAGTCTAATTATGAACCATCCCCCTTAAGTTGGAATATAAATTTCAGTAATATCAAACTTGGTTTGAAAGATAATTCACCACACAAACGTGCATTATAAAAAAGGTTTCACCGGGATTTAATCTCAAAGAGGCCTACAAAGTAACTCCACCAAAAAGATTTTCACAAAACAACTATAGGAGCTAGAGTTTTCTTGTATCTCTTTTTGCAGCTTACCTCACCCATGGCAGAAATTAAAAAATAAGAAAAAAACAATTAAACCTTCTAACCATGACAAAATTAAGAATGTAAAAAGTGTCCAAGACCATAACCAAAAAAAATTTAAAATCAAATTACTGTCTTCTGTACAAGTTCACAATCTCATCTTCTTCCAAAGTAACTCGTCATAAAAAAGCCCAATATTCAAATATGGTTCAATTGGTTATTCATTTGGGCAAACAAAGACCTATACAGAAGACTGCATGCTCCATAATTAACGAGCAATGGATAAAATGACCCGCGATGAATTGTAACTCAACAAAACAAGTGTCTGCTCCATAATTAACGAGCAATGAAAATGAATACACTGACTAACAACGGTGACAACAATGAAGAAAAACTATGAGCAAAAGTCTGTAGTAAAGGCTTCATGAAAAATGTTAGAGATCATGGACGCAAAGGGTGAGCATTGATACATGTGTCATTCCTCTCTTACAGTTTGCTCAGTAGAGAAAGCAATAATTTTTTTTGGTAAAATTATGGAGGAAGAGAATAATAGTTTGTTTTATTTCATTTTTTTGATAAAAAATACACAAAATTAAAATATAATAAAGATAGTTATTCTCAAGAAAACTTATGCTTAAATAATATAATCTTAATTCATTAGAAAATCAAGTCTCTCTTGATTAGTTAAATAACAATTCTTTAGCTTTCTTGCTGTGTTTTTTAGACACGGAGGAAGATGATAAATTCTCGCCAATTCAAGGACTATAGAATTCTATATGGTGCATTGTCTTTTTAATTGAAAGTGTCTAATAGAATGTCAAATTCAACGGTTTGTTCAATTCTGAAAAATGGCTTGTGGAGATGACTGGCCATCCAAAATCTTAATATTTTATGTTCTAAAAGATATTTGGCATATTGAGAGAGAAAATCTAGCAAAGAAAGCTAAAATCTTCAATGAATTATTTAAGAAAAATTCTTAGTTTAAATTAATTTTCTTCTGTGATGCAAATATTCTGGAAAAGTTTGACACCAAGCTAAGGGGCCAGCAGTCTATTATTATTTTTTGCACGACTAACTCAACTTTCATGACATTCCTCAAAACTTATAAGAAAATCAAACTTAGTCACTTCTGAAGAATCTTAGAAAAAGGCCATATCTGGGCTGTGGCGTCAAGTCCTAAAGCTTTGTCAACATTTTATTTTTCATCATTGTTTGCAATCTAGTATTTTAGCTAGTATTGCATTGTTTGCAATTCTCAATCTAGAGTGCAAACAATGCAATACTAGATAAAATACTAGATTGCAAAATGACTAAAAATAAAGCTAGATTGAGAATGCAAACAATGATGAAAAATAAAGCTTGTAGAGTGACAAAGCTAAATGACCCTAGTTGTTTTCTGATTTGGTGTTTCAGAGGAATCAATAACGTTATGTTATTTTTTCAGGATTTACTATCAACTCAGGATTACAAGTTTTTACGCATAGATGGCACCACAAAAGCGAGTGACAGATTGAGAATTGTAAATGTAAGTAACTTGCTTTCATTATATATTTAATTTAAAACTAGTTTTTCATGTAAAAGGAAGGAACTTTATTCTCACCATTTCCTATTTTTAGGAATTCCAAGAAGGTAACATTGCTCCTATTTTTCTTTTGACATCTCAAGTTGGCGGTTTGGGTTTAACACTTACGCGAGCTGATCGTGTAATTGTTGTTGATCCTGCTTGGAATCCAAGGTCTTCTTTTGATATTTATGGTGTCCTCCATTCCACCATGATTTCCTTTTGATTTTTATTTTTGTTCTAGGACTTATAATTCTTTTCATTGCCTAATAATAATTATTAAGTTCATAAAATGGTCAAGACCAAATATTTAAACAATTTCTTTCGTTGAATTGTAGTTGCATAAAGTGGATAAAGATAAATATGAATTAAATGACCCTTCCATTACAGATATAATGTTGTTATTCTTGTTGGGCATTTTTTATTTATAAAACATATGTGATGCAATACATGCTCAATAATATATTATTTCTTATTAATTTAGCATTAGTATTTGTAATTGAGATGGCATTAGGATTAATACTTTGTCTAATAACGCTGATTTTCACTAAACACACAAGTCAATATCATCAATTATCAAATTTCCTAGAGGAGAAACAATATCATCAATGATCAAATTTCCTATAGGAGATTTTTAAATTTTCTTTCTTCTGATGACAGTGTTATTTTCAAAGTTGATTCTCTGATGTTCTCCTTAGTTTTCTGTTTCGTCCACGAAACAAAACTTCTGCCGCACCAAGATATATATAATTCAATTTCTAAAAGAGTTACTAAATCACTTGACATTCAATGTTTTTTTCTTTTTAAATGTTATTCTATATGACTTACCTTACGAGAGTCAGTAAGGTCTTTAGGCAATTAGATATTGGCTTGATATTTAAATTTCTTAAATTTGCTTTAAAATATGTTTATTTACTTTTCCACAGTACGGATAACCAAAGTGTTGATCGTGCATACCGCATTGGACAAAAGAAAGATGTCATTGTATATAGATTAATGACATGTGGAACTGTTGAAGAAAAGATATACAGAAAGCAGGTCAAATTTTTTGTTCTTTGACAGCGTTGGTAAAATTTTATGAAAAAAACATCTTGGATTCCTATCCTCTATCTCTCATGCATAAGCAATATAATTAATTTCTTATCTGAAAATAATGGCATATAGTAAAAAGATTTAAATTGAGTGACAATCATTTGACACTGAGACGAGTTAAATATTGAGCTTTTGGGCAAGGCATGTGAATTTGAACTAATGTGCTAGTTATGTATATCTTATTCTGTTTAATAGGCGAGTATGTGATGTCTTTAATTTAGACATAAGCAATATAATTCATTTCTTATCTGAAACTAATGGCATACAGTAAAAAGATTTAAAATTGAGTGACAAACATTTGACACTAAGACGAGTTAAATATTGAGCTTTTGGGCAAGGCATGTGTATTTGAACTAATGTGCTAGTTATGTATATCTTATTCTGTTTAATTTAGGCAAGTATGTGATGTCTTTAATTTAGACATAATCAATATAATTCATTTCTTATCTGAAAATAATGGCATACAGTAAAAAGATTTAAAATTGAGTGACAAGCATTTGACACTAAGACGAGTTAAATATTGAACTTTTAGGCAAGGTATGTGTATTTGAACTTGTGTGCTAGTTATATATATCTTATTCTGTTTAATTTAGGCAAGTATGTGATGTCTTTATTTGAAAGCATTCAATCTTAAAACTTAACTGAAAATTTTTTCTGTAGTAAATATACTTGCTTTTATCATGATGTATTGACTTTCCTAGTCAAAGCATGTGATTAATTGAAATGAGAGGAATCTTTAATACTTTGGAATGAATTGGTTTAGATTTATAAAGGGGGATTGTTTAAAACTGCAACTGAGCATAAAGAACAAATCAGATACTTCAGTCAACAGGTATATTCTTTCTAGAAATGTATGGGTTTCTTGGCACACAGAAAATAAGGTCTTTATTTTTTTTAATATTTTCAGGATCTTAGGGAGCTTTTCAGTCTCCCAAAAGAAGGATTTGATATTTCTGTGACCCAGCAGCAACTACATGAGGAGCATGACAACATGCACACAATGTATTGCTTCTTCTGATGATTATGCACAACCATGCATGTAATTTTGTTGTAAATATCAACTGTTTGTTAACCTTTTTTTTTGCATTGATTGTGTTTGATTGTGGGCGCCTTTCTGAACAATTGTTTTCTTCTTTTCATTATCTGATATGAGTGGTCATTCCTTGTTTGATTAAAGCTTAGGATATCTGACATTTGTTTAGGAATGAGTCATAGTTTTTTATATAAGAAGGCAATTGTATTAAAACTGTAGGATACAAAAAATCTCATAAAGAAAGTAAAACACATAATATTTACTATTGATAGTCAATAATTGAATAGTTGCATAGGATTGAAAAACTTCTGTATAAGTTTATGAAAAACATTTAGTATTATCGAAGTTCTTTACAATCATTGATGATGGATATGGAGAGAAGTTCATTAGGGAAGTATGAAAACAGATGAGCATCACAATAAGAAATTGATTTATTTACAATGGTAATATTCTCGTTTCCTCTGGAATTTAATCCTTATACTGAAGGATTATGTATTTTCAGTGTTCAGTCCGTGTTGTGATTATACACAGTTTCTGCAGTCTCGTCAAGAATTACAACTGATGAGCCTTTAGTTGATGCTTCTACTTTTTGAAAGAAGTTTGTTTCGCTTAATATTTGGGCAGTATCTTTGTAATGAAGAAGATATTGTCTCCATGACAATGTAATATCCACAATTCTTATTCATTTCATTGTTGCTTACAGGGATGCGTTTTTGAAATCCCATATAGAGTTTTTAGAAACTCTAGCAATAGCAGGAGTTAGTCACCACAATTTACTTTTCTCCAAGACAGCACCCGTGGAAGTGTTGGAAGAAGATGACCACTGGATCAGGTGAATACTTTTTTTTATCTTTTTGAACTCATTGCTTTGGTTACTTGTTCTTCTATATGATTCAATATAGATAGAGAAACCTTAGGGTTTCTGGAAAATAAATGATTTGATGCACTAGTGTAAGAGACCAGTAGAGAATAAGAAAATTGAGTCTTCAAACAGATATTTCTGAATTTATAGCATAATCGTTAATTACTAATTTTCATTTTACCAAGCATAAAAATGACTGAATTTGAAGTTGTAACATGCATTTTAGAAATTCTAGTACACGAAATAACTTAATATTGTCTTCAAGTTCCTAGTCAGACAGTCTCTGTCACCCTATTGATCTAACAGTTGCATTGCATATGCAATTATCACATATGACTTTTCATTTAGACAAGTGAAGATGGGTCAATATTTGTAAAAGTATATATCTAAGTTAAAATAATTTATTTTTAGAGTTAAAATAGTTCTTAATTTATGGCAGGCCCCAGACAAATGGTGCTGTGCATAGAGAAATGGCATCATCGAGTTCTTTACTCGAAGATGGCGTAGATTGGTATGACCATAATTAATAACTTGTAGTTTATAGAGATACTTACTTTCTTTTTACTTTTTGATATATTTTTATGGTCATAGGGCCAAGAATGCTTTCAAACCGAAGGATGTAAACTTAAACAACAAGACAACTTCAGCACTAAGCGCTAGCGAAGTTACAGAAGCTGAGATTCAAATGAAAATTAGCAGGCTGTCACAATTTCTTGCAAATAAGGTGTGTTTTATTTCTAAATCTTTTTTTGCACAATTTACTTAAAGCCTTTATTCAGGAAACTTAAATATAGTATACTAGAATATAAGTGGATTATTTTCAGTTATTTTAGAGTGCACATCAACAAAGATTTCTGATCAAAGAAAAATAGGTGATTTCATAGTTAGTACTTAGTAAAAATCATAGAAAATTAAAGAAATATCTACCAGTTGTGAATAAAAAATAATTCTTTCCATTTGGGATTGAATGTTTTTATGGATAAAAGAAATGACTGTTCATGTAAGATTTTATCACTTTCCTTAACATTCTTAAGAGTTGCAACAAAAGAGTCTTGTGTCTAAATAGAGGAAATGTATAGAGAATAGAATGTAATAATTTTTGTGCCTATCGACTCTTAATATTATTTAATTTTTTTATTTGAATAAGTAGGATTATTTAGTTTTTGTGGTTCTTAATTGTTTCATGCTTAAAAGCACAAAGACCAAGAAGAGTATTTTCATCCATTCTTTATTGCTAACATGTTTTAATGCTATATAAGACTGAAAATAAGGTGTTCTTGAAGTTAAATTTGTTTCTGCTTATAAGTGTGATAAAATATGTTCAAATAATGTCTCAAGCTCAGAATAGACACTGATTTGGGTACATGAAATTGAATAATCTTTTTTAGTGGTCATTAAAGAAGGAAAGTATGTGCAGGCTCTCATGTCAAGATTACCAGACAAGGGACAAAAAATAGAAAGACATATTTCTACACTTTATTCCGAGCTTCATCAACTGAGGGCGCTGGCAGGAAAAAATGAAGCTGATTTGGATGAGATTACTGTCAAACTAGACACAGTGGTGAGTCTGTAGATGACTCTTCCCCCTATTTTTTTATTTTTGCAGAGGCAATCATTGGTATGCACCCTTTGTTAATTTATATTTATGATTTCATTTTGTAGTTGCAATTCCTCTACAGTTAATATTAAAGAATTAATTACAAGAGTGGACACTGTCTGGTTTAGTTGCCAAATTGAATTGGGTTGCAATGTTCTTGTGGTTTGGAATTGAAATTATGGATAGTCAAAACTAACCGCCCAAGGTTGGATTCTAGTTGAGTTTTAAGAAATTTTCAACTAGAAATAAATATTACTATGAAACATAGTTTGATGTTTAATATTTTTTTATCAGTTCTACTGTGTTTAGTTTGTTTTTTTTACTATTCTTGAGATGTTTTCAGATTGTAGTCTTTGATTATAATTCTAGGTTCGATTTTATGAAGCATGGATCGATCGAGTTAGTTTGAATAGTTTTGTCTCGATATTATACGCCTAATTGTGATCTGCAGGTCTTGTCGGTCAAGAACTAGTCACCCTCTCTCGAGGCTAAAAAAAATTCGGAATTTTAACATTCATGTTCTAGTTTTTAGTCTTGGGTTTATATTGTGTGCATAGAGATGACAAACGAGCTTGTCCTTGTCGAGGCAACTTGAAATTGAAAAACTTTGGCTCAGTTGAGTTTAACGATTAAAAAAAGACCTAAAATACTTTCAATTTTCTGAATTTAATATAAAGTTTAAAAATTATGATTGTTCTTAGAAGAAGAAATGCTTGATATTAAAATAAAAAATATATGACTAATAGCATTACAAATATTTAGGAGTTTAGATTAGTTTACATCTATCTAATTTTCAATCAATTACAGTGTGGGACGTTGAACGAGTCTTTGTATAAATGCAAACAGCTCTAGTTCGCATAGTCTAAATCAGGCTAGTGGCTTTGCTTAGTCGAGTGGTCTTAGTATTTGATCTTCCCGGGTCTTGAGCATGGATAAGAATAAGAGAAGGTTGCTTATGCAATTCTCATTTCAGCCAAATCTACAGATCTTGCTTAACGGTAAATAATGTCATTTCCAACATTGATTTTCTTGACGAAAGAAGGTATGAAGAGTGAAAATCAAAAAGGGATAAAAGAGAGACTCTTTGAGAATTCCGTTAAGAGTAAGATACTCCTAAGCCTAACTCCTGTTAAAAAAAGACCATCGATTTCGATAGTCTAAGGTTTAAAAACGACTTTCTCAGAACTAAAGTATTTGTGCTTCTATAAGGCATCACTGGCCAGAGATATACTTTTGACTTTCTGCAATTTGGTGTTAGTCTTTTGCCACGATGTTAATTAACACTCAATTTTATGTCTCTGAGCTCTCTTGCAACTCTTCTCCTCCCCCATTTCTTTTTCTTATTTGTCTTCAACTGTTACGATTTGGGCATTTGAAGATGTGGAAAGCTTCATTGAAAGTAAACCAGTAACGAGGATTTTGTCAATACGGATACCGGCCGTATAGGAAGATGAAGGGTAGAGATATGCGTTCATTGAGTTTGCATCCTTACAACACCCCTTACAACACCCTGTTGAGAATGTTCTAGAACTGAAAAAAAGAAGAATCTACGAGGAATCTGGGATGACATGAAAAACAGAGGACAAGGGCTGGATATGAATTTGCATACGTGGTGGTTCACGGGTTAGAAGCAAAATGGGAGAAAGGTCTGCCAGTTCTTCGTGGAGATTTCTTCCTCGAAAAGTTACTTGTAGTTTTGAAAGCTGTAGAAGGGGTTAATGCAGGCTGATATGATTGTTGAGAGCACGGAGAAGCATGAAGAAAAGGGTGGATGAAGAGTCCATAGCATTTGGAGCAGCTTTCGAGGGCGATAACCCGTGCAAATACAAGTCATTCCTGACCGAAAAAATCATCAGCAAGAACATGAAATGATGAATTCGATCAATGTGCTGTAGAACAGATATTGCCATGCATGTAAACGATCTAGGAGTCGGGTTGCAGGGTGCTTTTTTGTAGTGTTCTTGTGTTGTGTGATTTAAATAAAAAGGAAATATTCTCTAGCATGATAATCAGCATGAACGTAGTTTCAAATTTGTCTCTGATCATTTGGCTATTTCAACATTCCAGGTCTCTTATTTAGCTTAACAAACTAAATATTTCAACATTGATGAAGTTTTTCCCACAATAGAAAAAGAAACTCTGAAAATCAAAAGTTCTACTACACAATAAAAAACAAAATAAATCCACAGCAGCTAGCCAGTCCTCAAAATCCGAGTTATAATTTGTCAAAATATTGCAAATTGAACATGGTTTCTTACCTTATCAGTTTGAACTCCTCTTTACTCTCTGTCTTTCTTTCTACCTTTTTTTGGTTCAACATCACTCTCTAGTTGTTCAGCCTTTTTCTGAGCTCTAACCATGGCTCTTCGAGCTCGAGGTCTCATTTCCCTCACTGTCCTTTCAGGCATAATATAGGGCTCTAATGGGCGGTCACTGAATGGGTGTTCACTACCAGGGAAAATCCTCAGCTTTCGGTCTCTGTCATCTCGCAATTTATTTCTTGGGAGCATACGCAAAACAGCTTTTCGTATAACTTCTGTTGGGTCCTTAGCCATCTGATCTTTCAAGCTTCTTTCTTTCAGGTGTCCCACATACCCAGTATGCCATCGATAAAACTTGTTGGTAAGTTTCCTTCCAGTGACACTGATATCTTTCGCATTAAGCACAATGCACATATCTCCTTCTTCTAGATAGGGTGCATATGTTGGCTTGTCTTTTCCCTGAACCACAGTTGATATTTGAGCTGCCAGTCTTCCAAGAACCTGGTCTTTGGCGTCGAACACTCTCCACCTCAAACCCTCCAAATTGATGCGATTTAAGCCAGCAAGTGCTTTTTTCATGTTTCCAGTGAAGGAGCTAGCTACTTGGCTCGCCATTCCTGAGTCTATCTCATAAAAAAAAAAACTTTTCATGTTTCCAGTGAAGGAGCTAGCTACTTGGCTTGCCATTCCTGAGTCTATCTCATAAAAAAAAAACAACCACCATTGCAGCAGCAACATTATTCTTAGTTTTGTATCCTTCTATCGCATAAATAGCAATTCGATTTCTTTCTCCCAAAATGCATTAAAAACATTCTCTTCTTTTGAAAAAAACGTAGTTTCTACTTTGTAATGAGATGCTTATGTAATGAATTACAGCATTCAAAGTTAACATCCAGCACCAATCCTTCAAACACTAAATCAGTGAATAATCAAACACTATCAATATTTTTTCAGAGAGATCAACCAAAAGTAAGACAACATAACATAGTTTTCTATTATATGAGGAAGAAAAATCTCTCCATAGGCCACCAGAATATCGGCATGTATAATCATATTTATGTGATTTCCAATTTAGGAATATAGTCGATTATGAGAAAAGAAATGCTCTTCACATATTTCTCACAATGTGTGTGCTAGCGCTATTTACAAGCAACAACGACCAACTAAAAATTTAAGCAGTGGAAGGGTCAGGAAAGAGCACCCCTTAACCCTGCAGAGTACGGGCCATTAAACGATAGTCTGCCAAAGCCATAAAGGAATAAAAACGCTTCACCGAATGCACCACATACCAAATTTAAAATGGCTTTGCGTCGGCGAATTGAGCAATTAGCCGACCACAAATATTGGAGCAGTTTGTTTCTCGTCGAGCTTTCGTTCGAAGGTATACAAATCGGCTGTATGAGTTCAAGTTCTGCAGAAATCGACAGTCCAGAGTTTAGCTCAGGCGAATTACTGAGGAAGAGACGGCGGCGGTGTGATGGCGAGTATGCTGCTGGGTCGCCGGATAGACGACTAGAAATCGCAAGCTTTTAAAATTTCTTCAGAAATGCGTAAACCTAATTTTAGTCTCAAATGTAAAATTAGGATTTGTGAGGGGCATTTAGAACATTTGTCACCTTTTACTCTTATTTCATAAGTTTAGTATTTGTTATTACCCTAAATATTTTAATTTAATCCATTATTACTTTTCAAATGTCTTAAACTTCAAGTCTAAAATATTATAAAAAAATAATCATATTTTAAATTTCAATCGATAAAATTAAATTTTTTAAATATGATTATTTTTAGAGACAAGCGATAATGTTTTTTTAAGAAAGAAACAAAGATATTTAAGGTTTTACATTGACATTAATACTACGATTAATAAATGAATAATTATAAGCCATTCTTTGTTTATCATTAAAATAAATAAATAAATAATAATATTCTTAGTCACCTGAAATTGATAAAAAATGATTTTATCCAGTGTAAATTCAAAATTCATTTCTACGTGAGATGTGGCGGTTAAACCCAACTCCACAATATTAAGAAAATATGATAAGAATATTTTTAAATTAAGTAATTTTTAAAATAAGCATCAATTTAGACGGACCAATGCCTCTCGAATTAACTACTATTTCTCTAGTTTTTTTGTACACTACCATAGATCCGTTTTACTCGCACAATTCGACCTTTTCAAGTCACAAGCCTACTCGCTCCATGCAAACTCGGATTTCAGATGTGTTCGATGAGCATCTGAGTTGACGTAGAATCGTAAAATTTCGATCATAAATTTTGAACTTGGTGAGTGCTTGGGTAATCATGTTTATACACATGATTATTATTTGGAAAGGCTGAGAATATGAACCTGAGAAGAACCCCTCTTCCAAGACTAAAGTTTCATAAACTTATCTGGAAGAAGCTTGTTTTGGGAAAAAAAAAATCAGCTCGACCAAAATTAATCTATCGATCCGTGCCTCTAATCGAAGCTCGAACAACGGCTCCATCTGCCTCGGAGGTAATCCTCCAACGATATACTTTGTTCGCCACTTGACACAGAAAGCGAGTCATCCTCCAAGTCTAGAAGTGCCGTGTTTAGATAAGATTGGATGTTGCCCGGCATCGCTTCTTCCTCCAAAGAGCTGTGTTCTTCGGGATGAACAATTTGTCCCCTCGCCCAACTCGTGATCTCGTCGTCGCCTTGGAGAAGTTTCAAAATCTGCAAGTAACCAGGACATTGAGTTTTTTCTTTTTTGAAACCATAGTCTACTACAATAATAAGGTAAAGATGCATGAAATTGAAACGTTAGGAGAGCATACAAGTCCGATTTGAGGACGATATCTCGGGGCCTGTCTTATGCAAAGTGTCGCAGCCAATATCATTCGTCCGATTTGATTATGATCGTAATCATGGACCAAACTTGGATCGAGCAACTGAGAAACTTTCCCTATCTTCAAAATTGGTTTTGCCTAATTGCCATCGTCACCACATAATTCACGATCACAAAAAAAAAAAAATGACAGAAGACGAACTAGACTTACCCACATTAAAAGGCTGTCCCGGCCTTTTGCATACTCGTTATTGATCGACTTTCTACCCGAGAGTAGTTCGAGGAGGACGACGCCAAATGCATAAACATCAATTTTTTTGCTAACTTTCCCATGCATGAAGTACTCCGGAGCTAAGTAACTAACCCGTAAAGTTATACGTTAATCTAAGATACACATTAAACGATAGAGAAAATATCATTTTTACATAAGAATTTTACGCACCCAAAAGTTCCCGTGACATCCGTGCTAGTAACGTCGGACGAAGAGGAAGCCCGATCCGAAAGTCCAAAATCTGAAAGCTAGAGAAACCACATTGTCCGGATATGAACACAATTATATATCCAATCAAACGAATACGATGAATTCACGTAAAATTTTATGTCGGTTTTATTTTCTAAATTTTAAAATCTAATCTTGCTTCATGATATGACATCAATTGCATCAACTAATATGCACAATATTAAGTGGTAAGATTAGTGTTCAATTAACTCTATCCCGAAATGCATCACACTACCTGAGGTTCAAAATCCTTGGAAAGAAGAATGTTCGAAGACTTGACGTCCTTGTGGATGACAGGGTCGTTGCTTGAAGTGTGTAGATAATTAAGCGCCTCTGCAACTCCGACTGCGACCTTGAATCGCTCTTGCCAACCGAACAAGCTTGAATCCTTCATATTGCCTTCGATCAGATGTACCGGTTTAAAAACGAAAGATAAATTTTTTTCAAATTGATCGATATCGAGTTGTAAAACAATGAGATTAACGTAGAATACCGTGAAGATTGTCATCTAGGCTTCCTCTCGAGAGAAAATCATAGATTAGGAGTAAGTTTTGTTGGTCGAAAGAGAAGCCTTTGAGGGATATTATGTTCTTGTGGTGCAAACTTGTGATGATCTTGAGTTCCTGCATAAACTCCTTGACAACATCTTTTGATGGCTTCAAGATTTTCACTGCCAATTCCTTGCCATTTGGGAGACATCCCCGATAAACTCGGCTGCTACCGCCTCTCCCGATGAGATTCTCTGCAAAAAAATACGAAAAAATTGGGATAAATGCAACTGATACCGGATTCTGAAGAAAATAAAATGAATTTTGAAATACGAACCGGGTGCGAAGTTAGATGTTGCCTGCAAAAGCTCCTGATATGTGAATAATCTGCAAGTACTTGCGCGTATGAGAAGCGATTGGGACAACTTTTTTGGAATGATCTCAAGTGAGCCAAACAGAGCAATGGCGTCGAGTTCTCGATGATGAAGTAAGGAAATGCCGATTTGATCCTTGTCATCACTGCAAGTATTCTGATTCCAATCTGGATGTGCAATAGACGAAGAACGAAGTCTTAAACTGCACAAAAATGGCATCTGGTTTGGTTCGATCCGGGAAGGATGCTGTGACGAAGCCTTCAAAGTTTCGGTTTCACCGGCAAAAAACTTGGCTGTTAATTTGCTCCGTCCTTTATCTTGAATCGGAAAACCTGGTTCATAACTTGAATAAACCTGATTGACATTTATCTTCCAAGAATTCGAACTGGATTTTAGTGAGCAATTCCGAGGATGATCTGAAGTTAGTACATCGTTTCTTCGGTCCGGTGATTTTTCAGCGAAATCGAATTGTTGGTGACAAGCATCGTCACCTGCCGGTCAGATTGAAAATTCGTTCAAAAAATATGTTAGTTGAAGCTAATTTGAAATCATTAAGGATGAGATCGTATAAACTTCACCTTTGAATTGGTCAAGATTTCCATTTTGGAAGACAATTTTTGCCTCATTAACAGCAATAACACTGAAATTCCTTCCCAATTTTCTGGCGCAGTACTTGGCGACTGACAGTGACGACCGGAGTCGACACCGGTTTGAGGAAGTTCCGACGACTAAAGTGGCGGCCGGGTACAATTTCACTTCCCGGTTCAAAATTTTCTTCACCGGAGAACCCCTACACAGTTTAAGCTTTAGCTCAACCTGCAAACAGTTATTTCCAACTTCATTCTTCTCAACTATGGCAAATATGGAAACAAACGGGGAATCGGTCAAGAAATCAACATTCAAAGATAAAAAAAAAGTATCTTCACCTTCTTCAAGCTGCAAAAACCTTGGTAGACGGCTAGCAAAGAATCAAAGGTCTTCACTAGAGAAATCAAACAGGACGAATCGTCTGCAACCAGAATGAAGAAAATATTCAGCAAGGAAGAGAGAGAGAGAGAGAGGGAGAGAAAGAGAGAGAGACCATAAATGGAATCAAGGACATGAAGAGCGACAACAGAATCACCAGGCTGAGCCACTTTGACCATGGCCCAAGTGAGCAACTTCCGGCTCTCCCGCGCCGACTTCAATCCTACAACGACGGTCCGGCGAGCAGCGCCGTCGGATTCTCCGACAGAATGATCACCGACCACCTTCATCTAAACCTCCGTTATCTGAAACCCGGAGAAAGCTTAGCAGTAGCAACAATGGCGATTACACATACGGTTGGAAAGAGGCAAGCAGCAGGGGACGACTGTAGTTCCGGAGGCGTCATCTCCCAATTTGTATTTGCTCCTAGAACGCCGCCATTACGTCATCCGACAAATGGGATGACACGTGTATGAAGTCAAACGTTCTGTCCAAATCGTAGGTTTCTTTGGGACCACCAGCTTTTCTCTTTTTTTGTTTTGTCATAACGCAAGTGTTGAGGTGCCTTAAATATGTAATTTTAAATAGAATTAGTTACCAATTATCATAATTTACTCTTTTATTATATGCTCTTAAAATATACGTGTTAAATATAAAAATTATAATAAATAATTATTTCAAATTACTACCACAATTGTAGCTTAATTGTAAAGCTATTGTCCAAATACTTGTACTTTAAGAAGTAAGACTTCACCTTGATTTTTGATTAATGGTTTGCAAGTGTGATTGAGAAAGATAGGGGAAGTTGAATTTACATTTATGTCCTTGTTCTTTAAGGATGTTGATAAGCCGCTCCAAGAGATGCGTACGAAAACGAAAGGGCAACTACAAAAGGACAAAATAGAGAAGTGGCTCCACGTCATTCTCAAATTGCAAATTCTCTTGCATTGTTTTTTATTTATTCATTTTCTTCAAAATTTAATTTAAATAATTATTTTTTTTGCTCAATTCTGTGTGTCGCCTACCTAAGCATTGACATCACTAATCAAACATTCTCCAATGAGGAGTTTTATGGGAAGGTGTAGATTTTTATTGAAATAAATGATAAATAATGAAAATAAGATTTTAATTTAACCACTTAAACCTAGTATTATTAAAAGCAAAGCATGTGACATGCTCCCCCAAAGGGCCCCATTTCTCATTCTTCAAATGAGATTGCGTGTAGGGACGAGTAATTTGGAATTTAATACATGTTTTGGTCGTAGCTGCAAACAGACAATGCAGATGGAATGCTTTTGAGCAGTTTGATGTTCTTTTCTTTTCTTTTAACGCATTCAAAATAGTTTAATCACAAAACGCTGGAATTACACCATTCACACGCCCAATATCGATCGAAAATCGATAACAAAAACACGAACAAGCCCTACACTCAATCTCAGCAACGACCCAAGCCGGGCCTGGTCGGAGCAAGTCGATCAAGCAGCAAAGGTCAGGCTGGGAGTTTCATGGTTGACGGTCTTGCTACGAAGGAACAACACAAGAGGATAAAATTAACGTGGAGAATAAGAATTGCTTATGTTTTGGGTTACTGGACATAACATAATGACATTATTTATGAGCAAGTGTCTGAAAAATCACTTGGTAACTTTTCTATACCTTTGAGTACTGTTTTGAGCTACCACTTAAGTTTGGTTAATTCTATTTGAAAGCAAATTATTTTGTTATAGGGTGGGGCTCTCTCCTTCAATGCACATCGTTTTTTATTCTCTCGATATGTTAATTTTTTTTAAAAAAATTAATTTATTTTATTTTCCTAAGTAAATATTATTTGAATAACTTCAAATTTTCTCTACATTTAAAGTATTGTAAGACAATATTTGCATAAATTTCATGATTTTTTTTGTAATTATACGTTTTATTATAATTTTTTAATGTAAAAAGGAAAAAATTCATTTGGATTATAATATGTAAATCAATACAAAAATTCTAAAAATTTAAAGATAAACTCTTATTATGTTGTACTATTAAGCACCAAAATAATTTGAAAAAAAAAAATTAAACTCGAATCAAAACGATTTTCACAATTGTACTATTTATTATACATTTTTAATTCAAACAAATGAAAAAATTCACTCGTATTTGCTTAGTTTCATCTTTTTTTCAAATCATTTTACAGTTGATATGACAAAATAATGCAAGTTTATCCTCAAAATTGTAAAATTTGTTATTCACGTACGGATTTTTAACCTAAGTTTTCAATTTTTGCATTCCAAAAATTATAATAAATCATTGCAAAAAATCACAACTTTGCAAAATACTATCCTATATAATTCTAAATGTCTAGTACGAATTTCAAGTCATTCCAATAATATCAGTCTTATATGATTAAATAAAAACTTTTAATTTTTTTGACATGTCACGTATTGATTCGACTTGTCGCACCTCAATGTGGCGCAACAGATGACACAGACGTCCATTTGTCGGTTGGATATATCAACAACTCAACTCTAATTTTATTTGAATAAAAGTGTTTGGAAAAAAAAATCTCTTTTTTTTCTTATTCGTTTTAGTCCTATCATCTTTAATAATCGAACAACTTGATTATTTTTGGTTCTCACTATCTTCTTAAACGATCACAAGGTTTATTGCATCATCCTCATGATCATCTCCATGAATAATTTAACTTCTATAAGTTATAATAAATTAGCAAAATGACGCACTATGGTCTTCTAATTGTTAATATTAGATGAATAATTAAACATCATTATTTGGGGCTGCGGTTGTCAATTAGGCGAATTTGTTGTGCTTACTATGTTGCAGGCTTATGGCGTGGCGTGGCCTACCTTCCATGTGAAGAAACTACGGATTATTCCCACACAGTGAAAGAATCGTTGCCCATTTGTATTTGTTGACAAAATTATGTGATGATTGAGGACTTTTTTGGCTGTGCCCTTTTCTTCCTTCTGTCGTCTACTGTGTGTGTGCGCGCTATTATTTGGCTTGGATTTGGCGTAGAGGACACAGCGGTGTCGCTGAAACAGAAACCTCAATTGGGTGGAGCATTCACGAAGTTTTCGTTCCATTTCTCGAAGAAGAAGAGGAAGGTGGTCGAGGGTTTGGGCTTTGATTGTCTGTAGTTGGCTTTTCTTCGACCTTTTTTTCACTGGGTTTTGATTTTTTCCTCCATTTTTCTTGTTCTTCTTGTTTGATTTTGGGGTCGACCTTATAATGCTAGTGTATTTGAATCCAGAATCAGAGGAGTTGGATTTCTCCTTTCATCATCGTTTGTTCTCGGTGACTGACCGAATTTTCTCTGTATAGTGGAGTTTTTTTCCTTCTATTAAGAACAGGGGCAATTATATTTCATATCCAGGCCGAATCCCATCACTTTTGGTATCTGTACCCTTTATATGCTGCAAGCCTCATTGGGATTGGAATTTTCCATTTCTTTGTTATTCTTTCAGGTCCTAAAGTTTATTCGTCCCGGGAATTTTCTGAAACTGTCCTTCAATTATTGACATAGAACCTTTTATCAGCGTTTAAAGTTTCCTTTTATGTTATAGCAGTTGAACTGTCATGACTGTCGACTTCTGTGGCTCAAGCTTGCTTACAGCTTTACCAGATGATGTTTTTGCAGTTGTATCACAATCTCTTTCGGCTAGAGATCTGTGTAATCTTAGTTTATGCTGCAGAAGTGTTCATGCTTTAGTGACCTCTGAAAAGGTTTGGCTAACACAGTGTGAAATGGTTAAAATTGTGACCCAGGTGGACCTTATAGAGTGGCGAAAAGGCATGAAATCTTATAAGGCGCTCTTTCGGTTCCTCAGTACTGTTTCACCCCTACTCGGTATATGGGTCCACCAAAATCCAGAGCTTGGTAATGTAGTTTATGTTATGCCCGGTTTTATATCAGTTGTTGGCTGCCGAATAATCCCTCAAGAACTTGGTCCATTGGGAATTGAAGATGGCCCCATACTTTGGGCGCCTGTTTTTGAAATTCTTGGAGACTCTGAAGGTTCCACCATGTTTTATCTGCATGGAAGGGAGAAGGGAGGTGATTATTTCTATCCTGGTTTGGTTAAAGGCATTGATAAAACTTCCAATGTGCTCCTTCTTGAAGTTGATCCGCAAAAAGAAGAGAATCAAGTTACATTATTGCACAGTAAGAGCTTCGTCGATATTTCAGACAAAAATTTAAGAAAGATTAGTAAGTCTAGTAGTGGATTTTCTAGGTCACAGAGAGTTGTAGAACAGACCGAGGTAAAGGTACCATTCAGCCGATTGGCTTTCAGTGATAGAAGGAAGTTGCTTGAAGTTGTAATGAGTCAAGTTTGTTTGCAGATGCCTGATTTAGCTGGTGGACCACTGTTTCCTAGGTTGAGAAATGATGAGGAGAACTTCCAGAAAGATGTGGAAATTTTACAGGAGAGGAGATTGATACTCATGGAGAAGTATAAGCTTAGAAGTCAAACATATGGGAGTGTTAGTTCTGAACTTTCATCTGACTGTTTGAGGGGAATGTACAACTATCCCAATGAAGACGAAGGCCGTAATGAATCTACAAAGAGGAATACTTTTCTTACAAAGTACTTTCGAAATAGCCTTCATCAGTTTCTCAGAAAATCTGGCTTGACCAGTGGCAATCATGGATCGTCTAAGAAAAGCTCTTCGAGCATCACCAACAAGCATGCTCAACTTAATGAATTCATTAGATCAGGTGATAGTATAGGACTGATATTGAATGCTTCTACTGTCAAGTTGTCTTATTATCGGGCATGGCCAAACATGCACGACAGTCGATTTGCTCTGTACAAGTTACCCGTTCACGTTCCAACTTTTGGGCATGAGCTTGCCGGTCTATGGGGTGGGACTTTTGGCTGGCCTCCTGGTAAGCCATCAGATGACAAACCCGGAAAAGCCCTTTTCTTTCTTTTGCTCTCTTACGAAGAGTCTCAAGGACAACGGCTTCTCATTGCAACTAAAATATTGGAAGGTACTCACTATGTGTTGCATCCTAATGGCTCAGCCATGTTCATGGTACATGTTGATAAGCCATCTCAGGATCCATTTCCATGGGAGAGTGATGCAGACTCCATTGATGTGAGTATCAAGCATGTGTTTCTGGGTGACGGTATTGCTAATGGGTATGGCTTTAGATACCCTGGTTCGAAGCCAGGTTCCCTTTTTGTGTTTCAGAACGATAATCTGGCTTTCATCTGGAAGGAGTCTAGGGCTGTCCTAACCCTGCAGAGACTTAACATTGAAGAGCTTTTGCGAAAAGGTGAAAGAGTGCCTTCTTTACCACCAATCGCAAACTTTGCTTATTTGACCAAATCCTACTCCAATGTCTTTGCTGGCTTCCCAAGCACTTCTTCACGACTCTCTATGTCGAGGTTTGCTTTCCACTTCTCTTCCTTCATTTTGTCAACACCATAGCTATGTTGTCATGATTGCTGATGTGGTTGCTAACTTGATAAAATTTGAACCCCAAATTTGTTTTTCCATGTTATGTGTTAAAATCAAAGTTTAGTTAGAAAAAAAGGCAGAAATTGGGTAGAAAATTCATGTTTATGGCTTGTTGCATGATTGTACCTATGGACCTGGCCACCTGGACGAATCTAACACCAATAGAATCCGTTCAAGAGTAGAATAGTATGATGCACTCTTTTTTTATGTTCTATTACTCTTTTCCATATCAATTGTGATTCTTATGGAAAATATATGGCTTTTCTTTCTTGTCAAATTCACCATTTTGCTTGTGTTTGATGAATCATTTGTAATTGAAAGGTTCATTCATTTACTCCAGCTCTTATCCCTTTTCAGATCTTGAAAATAGTACTACACATTCACCAAAAATTACTTCAACAAAAGTTTTTCCATCTTAAATATGGAATTTGCCATTATAGTCACGTTAAAGACTTTCAGCTTTTTGGAGGCTTCTAGGTAAAACAGATCTTGCAATTTGTTTTTCCCGTATTGATTTTACTCAAGTAAATTTATTATATTGGTGAATTTATGACTATCATTTGTCATAAAGAAAATCACTTTACTACATTGGAGAGGTCATGCCATAGAGTAACATGTCTATTAGAAAGTATTTTAATCATCATAAAACTAAGTTTATATGGAGAATTGTATGTACAGTGTGTTGTGAGCGTGGGATCTGGTTTTGGTTGTTTCATCGGTTGGTGATAAAACATTATGGTCTTGAATATGTCCTATATTTGTCTTTGACAGGCAAAGACAGTAAAGGGAATTCTCGCAGAAGAAGATTCCTTGGAAAGAAGAATAGAAGTTCAGTAAACTGTTGCTATAAGTTCCTCCTGTTGTATGTATTCATCATTTCTTCTAATGCACATGTACTGTAGGAGGTATTTGTTGATTGAATTGAAAAGTTATAATTGTTATATTGTGTATCTCAAAGATTGGATTCTATACAATTTTATAATTCTCTTTAGGTACAATAGGGTGTGTGTGAGAGAGGATGAGAAGGTCTAATGTATGCGTGGTTCACATAGCTGGTCTAAAGTTGAGGTGTTATGGAAATACTAATGTTATACAGATTAGTAATTTTACCCCAGCAAAGTTAGTTATTGAGATATCATCCAACGTAATGGGCAAAAAAACAACTTTCACATGGAGTGTCTCATTGATTCTCAAACCAAAGCACAGAAGAAAATAACCATTTTCAAGGAAAAACAAGAAATTAGTATAAAACAGTTTCTCTTCAATTAGAGAGTAACTGAAGAATCAAATCCTTATATCCTTAAACAATAGAACACTTCAATTTTTAAGTTGCTCCAATGATCGGTAAATAACTTTTGGTTCAACGAGAACAACATTGCAACGCAACTAAGTAACCAAATCGAAAATTAGACAATATTGATAGCTTTT
The DNA here is from genome assembly GCA_003255005.1 of Begonia fuchsioides. Classification (NCBI taxonomy): domain Eukaryota; kingdom Viridiplantae; phylum Streptophyta; class Magnoliopsida; order Cucurbitales; family Begoniaceae; genus Begonia; species Begonia fuchsioides. The sequence continues at coordinate 22,234 of QAOC01042410.1, read as the reverse complement.
CATTTTTACTATTAGGAAACTAAGAGTACTCTTGACTTTCTATATGTTCAAGCATATACTTGCTCTGCAATATTCTGTGGTAATAGTTTGAGTGAATCTTTTTTCATTTTCTTTTCTTTCCCCGCTTATCATCTTTAATTTGCTTTGTTCTCTTTTGGTTGCGGCATAGAATTATGAATGTGTTAACTCTTCGAGTGATTTTAGTTATTGGATTGCTTTCACTTTTCAACCTCTTTAGGTTGTTTGTCCTGGATTGGGTGACAACCCCTCTTCTCATCTCAGAGAGGCCAGAAAATGTTTCACAAAAGAAAAAAACTAAATAGACTTGATTGATAATTAATTTCTTAGGATTGATGCCTTTAAATATGCTACAAAATAACAACTTAGGAAATGTTAGAAATAGAAAACTAATCTATATATATAGTAATTCAAAAATAAGGAAAATAACAACTTAGAAAATATTAGAAATAAGAAACTAGCATAATTTAAATAAGGGAGAATCATCTCTAACGAAATGGAGAAACTCTCACAGATGCAAGAGTTGTGGAGAAAATTCTCCGATCATTGACAAATGATTTTGAGAATGTTGTATGTGCAATCGATGGGTCAAAGAATTTAGAAGAAATATTCGTCGATGAACTCGCAGGCTCTTTTGAAGCGCATGAACAATGAAAGAAAAAAAAAACAAAAAAAAGGTTTTGGAGGAGGCCTTACAAACAAAGATGATCATCAATGAAGATAAAATATATTATGTGCAATACAACTGAGGAAGAGGACGTGATCTTAGAGATCACGGTTCTGATTGCGGAAGAGGACGTGATCGTAGAAATAACTATGAAGAGAGAAGACAAATGAGCCAACAAAATTAGCGTAGACGAAGCCGCGCTCATGGAAGAGGTGGTCGATCAAATCGTTCAAATGTTGAATTTTACAATTGCAGTAAATATAGACACTACACAAAAGATTGCTACTCCGAGAAGAATGTAGAAGAAAACACAAATCTAGTCGCGGAAGATAAGAACAAAGATGATGACGTTCTAATGATGATCCATGAAGGCTCCACTCCAAATAGCGATATGGTATGGTACTTCGACACCGATGCTAGTAATCATATGTGTGTACACAAACATCTCTTTGTTTATATGCAAGAGATAAGAGAAAGACATGTGTCTTTTGAAGATGCATCGAATGCCAAAGTCAAAAGTCGATAAAAATATGTTTTTCCCAAAAATATGAAAAAGAAAGTACTATAAAGGATGTCTACTATGTACTAGAATTAAAGAACAATATTCTTAGCACGAGACAATTATTGAAGAAAGGGTGCTCGGTTTTCATGAAAGAGCAGATGTTGCACTTAAAGGATAAACATGACCGGTTACTCGCGCATGTAAAGATTGCGAAAAATTGGATACCCACACTCAAATTGAAGGATATTCAATAGATGTGTTTGCAAGCAACATGAATGACAAATCAAATTTATGACACTTAAAGTATGAACATTTATATTACGATAGGCTAAAAGAGTTAGCAGTGAATAAAATTATTCATGAACTATCTCATATTGATTTTACTAAAAAACTTCGTGAAGGTTGTGTACTTAGCAAGCAAACAAAGATACATTTTAAAAAGAAAACTGAATATCGTGCACAGAGACCTTTCAAATTGGAAAAATCCGAGGCATTTGAGATGTTAAAAAAATTCAAGGCGGTGTTGGAAAAGACGATTAGAAATTGTTGAGTATTAAACTCAATGAATAAAAAGTAATAAAAACTCGTTAGTTTTTTTATGAAAGATTGTGACTGACTTTTAGAAAGACAAACAGTCATCAAATTTAATGTGTGACTATGAATTTTTATGCTTCAGATTTCTAATTTCTATGAATTGAAGTTTCAGGTCATTCCAAGTACTGTGAAAAAAGTAATAGTTGTTTTAGTAACGAAAGATCAAAAACATTATTATAGGAGTTTTTAGAAATAAAGAGAATAAAAGTTATAATTTCATTTAATTTCATTTTTTATGTAATTTATGTCATTTTTGTATTATATATGTTGGCTGAATGAAGTAAAAAATGACAAGAGTTCACAAATTATTCTTTTTTTCATATTTCTTTTTCTTCTTTAGAAACTAGTTTTTCTAAATTTCGATTTCTTTAAAAAATGTCTCATACCTTCTCTCTATTTGCTCAAAATAATGATCCTCGGCTCGACAAGAAGTTTGGAGAAGTCGGTGTTGACCCACTAGTGAAAGTCGGGAGGGAGCTGGTCATGATGACTTTTAAGCTCTTTTTTCGACGCTTCTCACAATTTGAAGGAGTTGGTCATTGGATGTTTTGCAGGAGGCTTATTACCACATGATGTGAGCTCTTTAAGATAGTATGTTGGACATGTAGATAGCGATTTTGCTGAAGTTGAGGTTTGGTTCGGGTACCTTTCATCTAGCTATTCTTAAACAATTTTTTGCATGGTTGATTGTTGGATCCTGCATGCATGGAAGTAGTTTCCCGAACCTGTTCAACCCATGATACCCAAAAAGGGTTTATTGTAAAATTCACCCTTAATTTGCGAAGTGATCAATAAACTAGTTCTTAATGTATCTTTGTTAACAAAGCTACCCTCAATGTAAGGATATTTTTAGCAAATTAGATTCTGACAGGGTGGTTGAGGAGAATGACCCCCAATCTTGCATAAACAACGGTCTCCTAAGTCTAGCAAACTTATTGAATTTGCTTGAAATTTTTACTACAGTTGATTTTTTAAAATGCGTACAATTAATTAGTAATTTTTAGAAAACTATTTTATAACATAGACGCAAATAATTAAAGTGGACTTACATGGACAACATGGCCATTCTTGGAGCAAGCTATTTTGTTAACTTATGCACAATTTAAGAGTAACTTTGTCATAAAAAATACTTAATTTGTTAATTATTTTGAATTTTAATAATAGCCAATGGAAAAATATTAAGTGATTAAAAGGTAACGATCATTTCATGGACTATTTTATGTGCACAAAGTTTTGAATTATTGCAACATATAATTGTATATTTGCTCCTTCTTTATTCATTAATTAGATAATCATACATTAAAATAAAACTCGGCATGATTAAATTAGGAGTAATTTTTTGAATTAACGTTTTAAGATTTTCCTAATTTTATATTAGGTAACAGTTAAATATGACCATGAATTTTAATAAAATAGGTAAGAATGACCATGAGGTTTTAAAAAAGTAAATATAACCATAGTGGACGGCCGCTGTAGAGACGAGTAGATGGCTGCACCCTACAGTGACCATATGCTCCCTCAAAAATCTTATAAATATAGGTCATTGTTGCATCTCATTTTTCACAAAGCTCTTAGTTAAAAATTTGTAAAAATTTCAAATTTAAAAAAAGATGTATTCTAGGTCTCAGAAGCATTTTAGACACCCCAACAACAAGGGATGATAGTAGATGCTCGTGGTAGATAATCTCACGGATCATCTCGGCCTTTGGACACTTGAGCAAATGCACGTGCGTCGTCTTCACGCTTATCATGCTATCAATTTATTCTAGAAAGATTCGCTCAGCTACACAATGAAGGCTATTCGATGACAGTTATGTGGGTCGGGATATCATACTGCTCAAACTAGTTGTATTTGTAGCTTTCGAGTCTTTGAGTATTAGGCAGATGGTGGAGGATATTGAGGTGCTCAAATTTTGTGAGCTACGAGGTGCCTGTGCTCAGTGGTAAGTGTGTTTTTTACGCTAATATCATGTTCGATGACCAGATGGCATTGTGAGGACATTTATGTTGGACTGAGATGTTACACCATTACAATGAACCATATCAACGATGTGATTAGATACGCAGGCGATGATGACAATAAAAAGAGAGATATATTACTACACGAGTCAGCCCTTATCATGAAAGACTATGATGTTACTTTCCTAAGGTCGATTCTAGAGAAACCGATGTTTTCTGTTGAGACATTTGTCAAGCTGAAACCAATAGATCTCAATGTAGTAATGCTAGTGATGCATAACATAATCAGTCATATGATTCTTTCTCGCGATGACTACCATAACTTGGTAAATTTTATAGATTTATATGTTATGCTTATGATTAACTCAAATTTTTAGTTTAACTCAGACCATTTAATTTTGAGTCGCATGTCTAAAGTCTAGAGAGGAATTACGAAAAATCTCCCTTATAAAATTTTAATAACCAAACTCATTAAGAGTTTGTGTAGAGACATTCTCTGATCTTAACCATGAGGTTTCCGAAGAACGTAGACAATTTTAATGGGACGCATTTGAAGAAGATGAGGTTGGTGAAGTTGGCCGACACATGGGTTGATGAGCCACGCAGACCTCCTAGAAGAGCAGTCCCACTTATGGATTTTGATCCTAATGTAGGTCTGTCATGTGAGGATTATCATTTAGATTATAGTCAGATATCGGGCCTTTTGTTTAGGCAGATGTTAGGGTCATCAGACACTTATCGACCACCAATGCAGGAGTCATCCTTGACAGCTATGATAGAGTAAATTAGTCTCTACCATACCCAACATATGCAAATGATGAAACAATATCACACTCAGCATATAGCAATGATTGACGGCTTAGAGCGCACAATATTCGACATGCGACGTACGATGGATACAGCTGGACTATTTCGAATTTTGCTTGATGAATAGAGGCCTGCACTATTTGTGTCACGACTTGGAAGTGGGATTATACTGGGCCAAAGTAGAAACCCTGGGCTGGGCGACCCTTTGTTTCTTAATCTGTAGGAGGATGAGTCTCTGTTCTCTCGGTTAGATATGGAGTTGCTAAACTGTTGGACTGATGGAGTTGCTAGTTCTCCAGAATAAATTCCATCTTTAACCAATTGTGAATTTTACTCTTGTATTTTCTGACGTTCAAAAAATTCAATGTTTGTTGGTTTTAGGAATACTCCACAGACAATCGAAGCCTCAAGCACAAATGGATTCAGCGGTCAACCAATAAAGTCGTCTAACTCCAATCTAGCCTCAGGTGCTGTACAAATCTTTTTTTTTTTCTAAGTTTTTGGTTTATGTTTTCCAATGGGTAGGAGATGTGTGAAAATTCTCCGGAACTTGAGTCGATAATGGTTGATTTTGTCTCAGACAGGGAAAACTTGAGGACGGCTTCGTGATCCGGAGAGGATGAAACGGTGGATGGAGGGGGGTCGCTTGTGTGGTTTCTGGAAGCGGAAATGAGGTTTTGTAAGTCCTGATTCTGCTCGTCGAGCCACCATTCGAAGAACTTCTGGAAGCTTTCGTGCTGCGGAGAGCCATTTCTGGAAATGACTCGGAGAGGTTGGGTGAGAGTAGACATTGGATCACTCCTTCGCCCCCTTTACATATTCCCCACTCGAAACGCACCTCCGATCTACACCGCCCTGCGCCGCGAAATCAAACGCCGCGTTGGCTTTTATAGACGCAATAATACTGAAAATTCTCTTTTGTGATTGCCAAAATACCATCTTATCCTTCCGTACAAAATTAATACCGATACTCTCCTCTTTAAATAAAGTTTCCCTCTTAAACGCAGTAGGGGTGGGCAAACGGGTATTCGGGCCGGGTATCGATGCGAGATACCCGGCCCGAACGGGTATCGGGTAATATACAATACCCGATACCCGGCCCGGACCCGGTAGGACGCACGGCTGCCCGGAACCTTAAGGTTCTGGGTCGGGTTCGGGTAATTTCGGGTACTGAACTCCTGATCTCCTCTCCTCCCTCGAACTCGTAAAGACAAACGGCGCAGCTCTCCTGAGATTCCCCTTCGCCGGCGGCCGTCTCGAGCTCGGAAAACTTGATGACCGGCAGCAATTCCCGGATCAGCAGCGCTGTCATGGACGGAGAATCGTGGGCTCGGCTCTGTATTTCCGGCCAAACGCCGTCTGTCTCGACGAAATCGAAGAGACCAAGAAAGTGGAAGAGAGATGAAATGAGGCTTCTGACGTAACCCAGTAGAGAAAGTAGATGGAGGAAGAGATTGGGGAAGAAGACCTCCGTCTATCCCACCGGAAAACCCATTTCAGATCCGGGAAAAACACAAAAACCCGGAAATCTTTAAGAGAGAGGAAGATTCTGGGCGAGTTTTATACTGTAATTCTACGAATTTTAGAGAGAGAAAATGGAGGAGTGACGGAGACGGAGAGTGGAAGCTTCAGACGCAGAATCGGTGACCGTAACATATTAGTACTGGCTGCTAGGAAGGTGATAGAGTGGCTGGCTTCACGAAAGGATCGTGAAGGAAGAAATGGGATTGGCTGATGGAATCTTTCGGTGACAAACGGGTATTCGGGTATTTCCACCGTACCCGATACCCGGACTTAATACCCGTTTATCCGAACCGAACACCTAAACTTCTACCCGTACCCGAACCGTACCCGGCCCGGAGCTTAAGGTTTCAGGCCAAACCTTAAGGTCCGGCCCGGGTTGCCCACCCCTAAAACGGAGTGATAATTAAAATAATTTATACGACATTAACTAATTTGATAAACTGTTACGACACTTTTACATAACTAACTACTAATTGTTATCGTAAAATGAAGAAACGAAGAATATTTATACCATTGAAGTAATTGTATGATCTTTTCCAAATTACTTGGATACCAAATGACGATAATCATTGATTTGTACATGAGGTTGTATGTCAAATTGATTAGAAATTAAGTGAGACAGTGTCTTCAGGTCAAAATCCTAAATTTGGAATGAAAAACATTTATATTTTGTATAATTTTAAAATTTTGTAATAACAAAATTCAAGCTTTGAAATGAGAATTGAATATGAAAAGTATTGGTCAATCATGGGCCGCTATGACTTATAATAACAAATAGAACTTAAAGAACACCTGAAATTGATAAGAACGTCAATAATAAATATATAAACGAAAGAAATTAATATGAGAGGAGACAAAAAAAAAACTCGCACAGTCATAGCTCAGTTGGCTCTAAAATAATAGATTAAGTACAAGAGCCTAGGTTCAACGTCTGCGCTGTCCTAATATAGAAATTGTTACCCTTAATGTTGATGTAGCTCCTTAGGATATCAGTTAAAAGCCTCCTACCTCTAGGCTGCTGAGTCATAGTGATTTAATCCCTCATAAACTGTCGAGCCGGAGTGTGAGAGTCTGTGAGAGAGTGATTTCGTTTTTAGGGCATAAGAGGAGAAAAAAAAAAGAGTGGGGCGAGTTTGGGGAATTAGAGTGATAAGGCTCGCTCCCCAAAGCATGTGTAGAGATGATATTGAGCATTGTTGGCAAACGAGCGAGCCAGCTCGCCGGCTCGCTCGTTTGGCTCGGCACTGTAGCGGCTCGAGCAAAAGCTTGATCCGAGCCCAAGAGTGCAGCTCGTTCGATGATATCACGTTAAGTGTGTTTTTGTGAGCTACGAGGTGCCTGTGCTCAGCGGTAAGTGTGTTTTTTACGCTAATATCACGTTCGATGACCAGGTTGGCATTGTGAGGACATTTATGTTGGACTGAGATGTTACACCATTACAATGAACCATATCAACGATGTGATTAGATACGCAGGCGATGATGACAATAAAAAGAGAGATATATTACTACACGAGTCAGCCCTTATCATGAAAGACTATGATGTTACTTTCCTAAGGTCGATTCTAGAGAAACCGATGTTTTCTGTTGAGACATTTGTCAAGCTGAAACCAATAGATCTCAATGTAGTAATGCTAGTGATGCATAACATAATCAGTCATATGATTCTTTCTCGCGATGACTACCATAACTTGGTAAATTTTATAGATTTATATGTTATGCTTATGATTAACTCAAATTTTTAGTTTAACTCAGACCATTTAATTTTGAGTCGCATGTCTAAAGTCTAGAGAGGAATTACGAAAAATCTCCCTTATAAAATTTTAATAACCAAACTCATTAAGAGTTTGTGTAGAGACATTCTCTGATCTTAACCATGAGGTTTCCGAAGAACGTAGACAATTTTAATGGGACGCATTTGAAGAAGATGAGGTTGGTGAAGTTGGCCGACACATGGGTTGATGAGCCACGCAGACCTCCTAGAAGAGCAGTCCCACTTATGGATTTTGATCCTAATGTAGGTCTGTCATGTGAGGATTATCATTTAGATTATAGTCAGATATCGGGCCTTTTGTTTAGGCAGATGTTAGGGTCATCAGACACTTATCGACCACCAATGCAGGAGTCATCCTTGACAGCTATGATAGAGTAAATTAGTCTCTACCATACCCAACATATGCAAATGATGAAACAATATCACACTCAGCATATAGCAATGATTGACGGCTTAGAGCGCACAATATTCGACATGCGACGTACGATGGATACAGCTGGACTATTTCGAATTTTGCTTGATGAATAGAGGCCTGCACTATTTGTGTCACGACTTGGAAGTGGGATTATACTGGGCCAAAGTAGAAACCCTGGGCTGGGCGACCCTTTGTTTCTTAATCTGTAGGAGGATGAGTCTCTGTTCTCTCGGTTAGATATGGAGTTGCTAAACTGTTGGACTGATGGAGTTGCTAGTTCTCCAGAATAAATTCCATCTTTAACCAATTGTGAATTTTACTCTTGTATTTTCTGACGTTCAAAAAATTCAATGTTTGTTGGTTTTAGGAATACTCCACAGACAATCGAAGCCTCAAGCACAAATGGATTCAGCGGTCAACCAATAAAGTCGTCTAACTCCAATCTAGCCTCAGGTGCTGTACAAATCTTTTTTTTTTTCTAAGTTTTTGGTTTATGTTTTCCAATGGGTAGGAGATGTGTGAAAATTCTCCGGAACTTGAGTCGATAATGGTTGATTTTGTCTCAGACAGGGAAAACTTGGGTCTCTGCAGCAGAAAGATATGCAAGTTGTTCCTGATGAAACCGTGAGTCAATACTGTCACGATCTCTTGGTCATTGGACTTTCTTATGTGCACTTTTTTAAATGTTTGAAAACTACGAAAACCAAAAAAATTTGTCATTGATTTTGCAGGTTCCAGGGGATCCTCAAAATAGAAACATGAACGATTTTGAGAGTCTTCCAACAACGGAATATGGATTCAAACCTCACGGTAAATCTGCTCCAATATTTGTAACCTGCAAAATCAATACCGATTTTGAATCCATATAACATTACCGATTTTGAATCAATCTGCCTAATTGAATATGATCATTTCTTTTTGACGGTTCAACTTTAATATGATTAAACCTGACTTTTGCATTAATCTTGGATGCAAGAGGAACAGGGAGTATCTGGTTTTTTATTGCTTCTGTTTATTCTGGAGGTGCATCGTTGTACTTTTCTATTAGCTCGCCTCATCATATTTTTTACGCTTTGTGAAACCAGACTGTTATGCTTAACAATCAAAACTTATCTCAGGAGAACTTCCTTGATCCCCAACCACAGAGTAAATATGATACTGAGATGGTAAAGATTGCTTGTGTATCTTCATCAAGTATGCGGAAGGCACCCTCAACCACAAATATTGTTGATGACCTTTCATCCATTTTCGGAGGTAGTTTAGTAATGTGTCTTCAAATGCAATTCATCGTATATTCCCTGTGATCTGGGATATCCCACTCATTGGAATAGCTGATCTTATTTGTTTGTGTGGGGATACCGGCACCACATCTGGGGATTTCCAAGATGTTGAAGGGGAAAGTGAAGAAAGACGTTGGGCGAGGTTGGATCGCCACCAGAGGACACAGGAGCGAGCGGTATGTCTTTTTAGTGATGTGTCTGTTCTTCACAGTTTCAGCTTTGTGATATCATATTAGCATGTTTATGCAATATTCCTTCTGTTTTCTATAGGCTAAGGCTCTGGCTGAGAAGTATCAGCGGGACCTTCAAATTCAGCAGGAACAAGCCTAGAGACATGTAAGTACCTAATAGCTACTTCACATCTGGTCACTAATGAGAATAAATGGAACACACTAATAAACGTGTTTTCTCCATAGTTGGATTAGTATGTTTATCATGGGATTACTGGATTATGACTAAAGTTTTCACCATATTGTTTTATGATTTCTTGTTGAATTGAATTTGTTATTTTGCTTCTAGTTTGGTTAACCCAAAGAGGATTGTTATAGCAATTCAAGATGGAAGTTTTGAGATTTTTTTCATTTTTGCAAGCAAGATTAGTTGGATAAGTTTACTTTCTTAAGTAAAATTACATATGCAACTTTCTTGAAGGTAAATTTGGTTAATTTTTATGTTTTGTCCATGTGCTAATATCATGTCTTTTGATTGAGATGATGATCACAAGGATGTGTATTGTTTACCCGTTATGTTTGGAAACACATGCTTATCGGACATTGTTTTCTGTTCTTTCATAAGGCCTGCTAACTAAATTTGGTATTAATAGTTGTTATCTGTTCTTTCACCGGGAGAGGTGCGGATTGGGTTTTCTTATGGAAAAATTAAGATGTTAGTTTCTGGGTTTATGTCTTCGAAATTACGTTCATAGTGAAACTATTATTAAAATTTTATTTCAGAGGATCGCTGAAACACTAGATGTTGAGATCAAGCGATGGGCAGCAGGAAAAGAAGGGAACCTACGGGCTCTTCTTTCCACATTGCAATATGTATGTCATATTTTTGGTTTATGGTGCCGCTATCACATGGTGATTTTCCACATGGCAAAATTTTAGTTGGATTCCAACTTAGTAATCCCTTGGGTGGACGCTAGTTTGATTTATTATCCTTTTGTTGCTGTGATTGTTAAGTGGAATATCAGCTTGTCACCAATTGGGATTTTTGGGGTGAAAAGTAACGGTTGGAGGGGTATCGAGGACACTTTAATTGTGAGTTATTTTCCATGACAAGGTAGTTTGAAAACTTAACAGTTTTCAACTGTTGCAGGTTCTTTGGCCTGAATGTGGTTGGCAGCCAAGTATATTGGAAAGCAACTCTATGGATTCATCAGGATAAGGTGCAGCAAAAGGCCAACCTTCAACAAAAGTATGTTGCCGAGAAGGTGTTTGACATCCTAAAGGTACTTAAATCTTTATCTGTGAGTTCTTTCAGGTTTTTTGGTTAAGAAAATTTGAGTTAGGGGACCTCTCATTGAAATGGTTTTCCTTTGCTATTTTTATGGGATCTAAAGCTGTATTGGAAACTGTCAATTATATACTTCATAAGGTAGGATTAAACAGTAGGGAAATTGTATAATTCCATGCCCTGCAAAAAGCTGTTGGCCAAGTGAAGAGAGAGAGTCAGAGAGAACACTCTTTCATTTCATTCACGTAGCTGAAAATTTTCTGTATTCTTTAGAAAGGGATTCTGAGCTCTTCTAGATTCTTTAGACAAATCTTCCACATGGCTTTTTTCTCTTTGTTTTGGAAAATCTTCCAAACATGCAAATACATCAGTATCCATTCTGGGAAGATGAGATTGCGTCCGGGTCGCTCTCTAATCCAAAGAATGATGGGGCAAAGGATACCTCCCCAGAACAGCCAAGTGGCTAATAGTATGTGATATTCATGGCTTTGTCCTGTAATTGATCTGTTCTTCCCCTTGAAAGGGATTATGAATATCTGTATAAGCTTAAACATTCCGATCATTCATGGATCATGCAACTCTCTTCAAATGTACACTTTTGAGTGTAGATTATTACTCTTCTTTATTACATTATTTGTTGGAATGCTGATCTATCTCTTCAAAGATATGGTATAAATGTGTCCTGAAAATCATACGTTAACTGATGTAATCTTACGAGATTATCTTTCTCCATTTGGGAGGATGCTTATTCATTCCCTGCTCATTGTTGCAGTGAAGGAGATCAATATCTTTGTGTTCATGTGAAATGGTGATTGTTTTTTGAAAATGGAAATTGATTAGTAGCTAGTCTTTGACAACAGGTATTGATGCATGATAGTAAACTGAAGCTTAGCAATAGAAAGGTGATATTTTGATGTAAATTTCATAACTTTAGCACGTGAGCGATCGTGATTGTAGGATTTGGAAAGTATATGATCCTGACGTTGATGATGCACGTTGCTTTTCTGTTTGAAAACCACCATTGAAGGTGGGGTTTGACCTCCAAATTGCATAAGTGGGGCTGCAATCAAATCTTCATTTGGTTAATTATTCTTATGTCCAATCTAAATTTGTAAAATCCTTCATCTTTTTGCATATCTTTAAATTCTAGACCTGGGAATCTTAATACCACTGGAACGTTGCAAACCATAATCTTATCGTGCATCGATAAAGAAGAATTCTTCAGGCTACTTTATCGTCAAGGAAATGAAAATAATCCTTCGCCTGCATGCAAAGAAAAGTTAGGATTTGTATTTAAGGCTAGGATATTTTATACGCCGAAGACATCACAATAATGAATGTGATTATAGATTATACGAAAACTTGGAGAAGTACGAATCCGTAGGGTGGTGACGTCTTTCTTTTCGGTTCAAGGAAACAAGAAGAAAAAGTATTTGAAAACATCCTCAAAATTTAAAATAAGGTATGATTTCAAGAACTTTATAATCTAGCAATATTGAGAGTCTATAAAAACCAGAGCATGTGTTTTGGTGGTGAGAGTCAATAATTAGAAGAGCATCTAATAATTTTGGTATTACTTTATTTGGTTGAATTATTGTAACATATCCAGAGACCAGATTGTTTGGTTCTGAATACTCATATAGAACTAAATATATATTCTATGATGTCAACGACTGATTATTGAAAAATTTAATGATTATAGCCTGCGTTTCTGCTTTTTTTGGGATCACAGTCGTCCACCCACAACCATTTTCAAAGAAAAGTTGGAAGCTTTGGTGTTCGTTTGTCAACTTTCGATTCGAAACCCCAACACACTGTTCTAACCCACGCCTGTTGGCTGTTGATGTCAGAAAACGCTGCTCGAGTCCGCTGAAAGAGTGACAAAGAGGGAAAGAGGTAGAGAAATGCTTCCATTAAAGCTGGTTCGATCCTTGGTTTTGAGGGAGCCCTTGAACACTCGTCTTCTTATGAACACAAATCACCAGGGCTCCGACGACGACGGCGGAGCTGATTTGACTGATCATGGTCTCCACAGCCGGCGAAAGGAATCGAGAAGAAGAAAGAAGGAGAAGGGTACAGAGAAATCCAGCAGAACAAAAACCCCATTTTTGCTTTTTCTTCCGACCAAGGAGTTGGTTTCAGATACGTACCGATTGGCCACCTTAGCTAGGGACATGGGCATGGACTTATACCCCTCTGCATCTCTATCTCACATTATTTTCTCGTATTCGTCAAACCATCCATCTCCATCATCGTCAACCTCGACTTCGTCCTCTTCTCCGTTTCCTCTGTCGTGGTCCTCGTCTTCCTCGTTCTGGTCTCTGCCCGATGAAGCAGTTCCTCTGCCTTTTCCTTCGCTCACCTCAGCTTCTCTCTCGCATCTGCGGTATTTTGTCAGCCTCTCCAAAGGATTGTTTAAGCTAGTTTTTATGGGTTCTGATTATGCCACGAGTGAGCCGATCGTCGAGGGTGAGAGTAACTGGAATTGTTGCTCGATTTCGCTACATTCACAGCTCACGGGTGATCGTGTCAAGACTATGGAGGAATTCTGTCGGATTCTTGCAGGAAAGGGCTGGATCCTTTTCAAAACTATGCCAAATCCATTCACAAATTCCGAAGAAGGAAGAATTTCCAGGGGAAAATCGGCTTATCTCTTCAGGAAAACAGATTCTAACAGGGTTCGAGCAGGAAGCCGAAATGAGGGGAATGGCGGTGCTATGGGGGAGGGCCGAATTAGGGAGTTGAGGCTACCTGAATTGGACTTCGGCAATGCTCCTTTGAGGATTTTGCAGTACATTCTTCTAATGACTGATGATGTCTTTTATCTCGCCTAAATCAGGTATGTTTTCTCAATCTCTTGTTTTGTTTGTTCATTTGGAGGAATACAAACCATAATTCGTCATCTTGGAAGATTATAATTCATCGACTTTTTTAATCTGTTATAGTTTGTTGATGAAGTGGGAGTTAATTATTGGGGTAGTTATGCGTACTGAACATGTAATCACAAGAAAGGGGATATAAAAGGGAAAGGAGAGTTGAATTGGAGATTATTATCAATCATCTGAAAAGAAATTGCCATCTCTTTTCTTGAGGGGGTTTTCTAGTTTGTTGCTGGACTTGTGGTTTCCGAATCTCGAGGGTTGTTCTTTAAATTTGAGTTTTTCTTTGTGTTTTTTTTTTCTTTTCATTTTTGTTTCGATCGAATGTTAACTCCACACAACAGTTTTGATCTAGTTCGATATCTTTCGTGTTTGTTAAGGTTTATAAACCCCATCATTTGTAGCTTGTTTTTTAATCTTTTTACAGCCTCTGGTTTTGGGTAGGTTCCTTATGTGTTGCATTGTTGAAGACTTGTATCCCATGCTAATTAACTGAAATTCAGTTTATTTTGCTAAGATAGACTCATTTCGATTGAATGTGTAATACGAAAAATATAAGATGCCCACCATGAGTAGGATCAAATTAAATCCATTTATGATGAAAATTAGGCCAAGGACAATGCAGTAGCTCTGAGCTCAGTGTCCTGGTGATACCAAAAAAGTTTTTTTAGGGGTTTGACTGCGGTTGGATCCCGCATAATCTCTAAAGTTACAGAAGAAGAAGAATTTGATAAAACAATAGCGGAAGTAGGATAACAAACACTTAAAAAAATTTACTTCCTTCGAGATCCTTAATAGCAGCTACCCCTAAAATTACTCCTTAATAGCAGCTTACCACCCCCATAATTATTACCTATTTTTCTTTGCTCCTCATACTTAGCTGATTCTCCCCCTTTTTTTGATAGAGCTTAGCTCAATGATTGGTCCTTACCTGATTGTTAGCTTAATTAGGATTTTACAGTGTTTTTATAAAACAAGGCTTTACTAGCAAGATTCAATAATTTGAAGCTAATTCTAAGGGTCGGTATTTTGTCAAATTTTTTGGATTATTTACTTTCATGGAAATGATGTTTCTTCAAGAATGAAGGGTCGGTTACCAATCTATGAGACAACAGTAATGAGAGTAGGATTCCATTACAAACAATTAAAAGAGAAAAAAAAACATTGAAGACTATGCACCTGCGCTTGGCGCTGGTATGGGTTGATTCCAGCCGAATTTCATTGTCTTCACACTGCAGACAATCTTTCACAAATGACTAACTTCTCCTTTACGTAGCAAGTATTTCCTTCAACTCCAATCATTCTCCCTCTAACATTGGATAGTTATAATCAACTCACAAGTCTTCTCTCTCTTGTTAGGTTGATACCATTTCTAACCCCGAACTCCTTTGTATGCGGCTTATCTATTCATCATAATGAAGTCACTCTCCTCCCTTCTGTTTATATTACAGACTATATATGCTTTCTAAGTTTTCATAGAATACCTAATGACATTACAGTTTAAATTTTTTTCAGGGAATCATTCTTTTAGTTTGGTTCTGTTTTTAATCATAGTAAAAATGTTGGAAACTAAGAGAATCCCTTTTTACTAGAAGCTTTTCCAATCTTTCTCTTGTATATCTTCGTCTCAATATGCATCATATCTTGTTTAAAAGATAAATATATCAAAGCTTGACTTTGTCATTTGATGAAGATTCTTCCGGAGCCATGTTACGGATATGTGTTCTTTTATGCTTTGAGCTTCATGGGATTAATCTTGATTGACATGATGATAGACTTCAAAGAATGGGAGTTGGGACCAGACAAAGAGATACCAAATAGTGATGGAAAGTGTAGAGAGAGGATGTAGCAAAGGCTAAGGTTGGGGTGAGTAGCTGCAAATGTAGTGGGGAAGGGGAATGGGAGGAAGATTGGGGGTCAGAAATTAATAGAGAATGGAGCCTCTCCAATTGCTCGTTCGGCAGTATTTTATCTTCGATCAAAATGTATTTTGGGATTTCCTGCTCTTAATCTTGGGGTTCTTGTCAGATGATAAGAATAACATTCATTGTGTTAAAGACATCTCCCTTGTACAATCTTTGCAACTGTTTTGGCTGAAATATCTATTCCATGTTTTAGAGTCCCAGTTCATGTTCTTCCTTTTGAGTTGTTGAAACATAAAAACAAAGTATGGAGAACCTTTTGGGTTGAACAACAGAGAGGAGTAGAAATAGCTTTCGGGTTCTTTTGATCCTCAATAGTATTGAATGATTAAGAGGCATGCCAATCTTCTTCTTCTTCTTCAGAATAAAATTCGCTTTTCTTTCGTGTTTTTTACAGGTAAAGGAACTTCCCATGGTCCATTCTTCCAATACAATGAAATGCAGCTGTTCGGGATGCACTGGAAGTGCGGCTCGATCAAGATGGAGCTCTCGCCATGAAATCAATTAAGGTGTGTGGGTTATATCCTTCATGATTCTTAGATTGAAATGCCCTTCTTCTCTTTTCTTTTGCCAAGCATTTCAAGTTTGGTAGTGTAGAAATGCAGGCACCATAATACTGTAAATCTCACAATAGAGATAGTAAAATGTACAAAGTAGATTTAAGACATGCACCTTAGATTAGCTTGACAAGTCTTTATTTGGATTAAATGTATGATGTTAATTCAAATCCATGTGCTTGAGTTTAAATATGCTATTTGTCTTTTCTGAAATGGAAACCTAGACCTTCCTAATCTCACCAATTTCTTCACTAAATCTAGCCGTTTCATATTAATTTTTTTTATTAGTTTTCCCTAGCAATTTAATCAAATTTCTTTTTTTAAATAAAAATTAGAGTAGCGTTATGTTTATTTAAACATCCATAAGTTCAATTACAATATATTCAGCGTATTAAAAATAAATAATGTTTTGTTTAATTTACTTCATCGATCGGATTTGACAAGCCGGAGTATACACTATACAATAAGAATGTAATTTTATAATTGCTCTAAAAATAATTCAAATGTAGCGTTTCAACCTTCAATTTGATCTTTTATCAAACCATTTGAACCTTTGATTTTGTAATTTGAAAGTTCACAAAATGAAAAACAATAAACCTAGGTCAAAATTTGTGTACCATGGTCCCAAAATTGACCTATCGTTTGAAAGCGTTAGATCAGCTTTCACCAATCGTGGAAGTGTCATTGTCAAGTGAAGCGATTTTTTATTTGAATTATCAAATGGATTAATAACCCTATACAAGACCAAAATTTATAATTTCAGGATAATTTTCAATTTAAACCCCTAGAGCTAGGGGTGCTGAACAGAAACCAAATTCAATTTAAACCCTGAGGACGAGGTCCTGAACAGAAACCCAAGTAGGGGATCAATTCTGAAGAGGTTTAGCATTTAGTTGAAACTGATTTGGTTCACTACTTCTTCTAGGATTGCTAGGAGAGACTGGGCAAACAAGTAGAGTTTATTAAACATGATTAAGTATGGAAAGGATAGTCAAACCTTAATTAAACTAAGCTAGTGGTTTTTAGCGATGAACGGTTCCATCAGAGCCGTGGTGTTCTTCCTTCTTCATCCCCCAATCATGCATTCTCAGATGAAGTTCCGCCGCCGCTATCAAGAAATGCACGGCTTGGATTGGCGACAGAATTTCCAGAATTTGTTTCAGCGTTGTCAGCCGTAGTTCGTCTGCTCGGTGCAGTATCTCCTTCATCCCTTCCCCTTTCGCAGACAGAGCATGCTCCACTTTCCCCTCATCGAACTCTGCATCTGCCTCCCCAGCTCTCATCAGCTCTGTAGCCACGTGAGACAGTTCCACCATGGACTTATCTGCTACAGTCTCCTGAACCTTGGCCATTTTCTCGGTGATCTCCTTCTCCTCCTTTATCGTGTTCCTATGCAATTCGTCGATTTTGTTAAGCATCGCCGGTGAGAGATCCGCCAAATCACCGGTGCTGAAGCCGTTTATTATTGCATTGAGTTGAGGCTCGAGCTGCAAACCTGATTTGGAGTAGAGCAGATGAAAGGCCATGCTAGGTCGCCATCCGCCTATCCAGAGGAAAGCGTCCTCGAGCGAGCTCCTCCACCTCGGAGTCAACATGGCGAGCACGTCCTGCTTCGCCCAAATCGACTTGGTTCTGTAGTAGTGCTCGTAGTGCTTGATGACTCGACTGACGAGCGCGCTGAGGACGGCTTCGTGATCCGGAGAGGATGAAACGGTGGATGGAGGGGGGTCGCTTGTGTGGTTTCTGGAAGCGGAAATGAGGTTTTGTAAGTCCTGATTCTGCTCGTCGAGCCACCATTCGAAGAACTTCTGGAAGCTTTCGTGCTGCGGAGAGCCATTTCTGGAAATGACTCGGAGAGGTTGGGTGAGAGTAGACATTGGATCACTCCTTCGCCCCCTTTACATATTCCCCACTCGAAACGCACCTCCGATCGACACCGCCCTGCGTCGCGAAATCGAACGCCGCGTTGGGTTTTATAGACGCAATAATACTGAAAATTCTCTTTTGTGATTGCCAAAATACCATCTTATCCTTCCGTACAAAATTAATACCGACAATCTCCTCTTTAAGTAAAGTTTCCCTCTCAAACGGAGCGATAACTAAAATAATTTATACGATTATTAACTAATTTGATAAACTGATACGACACTTTTACATAACTAACTACTAATTGTTATCGTAAAATGAAGAAACGAAGAATATTTATACCATTGAAGTAATTGTATGATCTTTTCCAAATTACTTGGATACCAAATGACGATAATCATTGATTTGTACATGAGGTTGTATGTCAAATTGATTAGAAATTAAGTGAGACAGTGTCTTCAGGTCAAAATCCTAAATTTGGAATGAAAAACATTTATATTTTGTATAATTTTAAAATTTTGTAATAACAAAATTCAAGCTTTGAAATGAGAATTGAATATGAAAAGTATTGGTCAATCATGGGCCGCTATGACTTATAATAACAAATAGAACTTAAAGAACACCTGAAATTGATAAGAACGTCAATAATAAATATATAAACGAAAGAAATTAATATGAGAGGAGACAAAAAAAAAACTCGCACAGTCATAGCTCAGTTGGCTCTAAAATAATAGATTAAGTACAAGAGCCTAGGTTCAACGTCTGCGCTGTCCTAATATAGAAATTGTTACCCTTAATGTTGATGTAGCTCCTTAGGATATCAGTTAAAAGCCTCCTACCTCTAGGCTGCTGAGTCATAGTGATTTAATCCCTCATAAACTGTCGAGCCGGAGTGTGAGAGTCTGTGAGAGAGTGATTTCGTTTTTAGGGCATAAGAGGAGAAAAAAAAAAGAGTGGGGCGAGTTTGGGGAATTAGAGTGATAAGGCTCGCTCCCCAAAGCATGTGTAGAGATGATATTGAGCATTGTTGGCAAACGAGCGAGCCAGCTCGCCGGCTCGCTCGTTTGGCTCGGCACTGTAGCGGCTCGAGCAAAAGCTTGATCCGAGCCCAAGAGTGCAGCTCGTTCGATGATATCACGTTAAGTGTGTTTTTGTGAGCTACGAGGTGCCTGTGCTCAGCGGTAAGTGTGTTTTTTACGCTAATATCACGTTCGATGACCAGGTTGGCATTGTGAGGACATTTATGTTGGACTGAGATGTTACACCATTACAATGAACCATATCAACGATGTGATTAGATACGCAGGCGATGATGACAATAAAAAGAGAGATATATTACTACACGAGTCAGCCCTTATCATGAAAGACTATGATGTTACTTTCCTAAGGTCGATTCTAGAGAAACCCGATGTTTTCTGTTGAGACATTTGTCAAGCTGAAAGCAATAGATCTCAATGTAGCAATGCTAGTGATGCATAACATAATCAGTCATATGATTCTTTCTCGCGATGACTACCATAACTTGGTAAATTTTATAGATTTATATGTTATGCTTATGATTAACTCAAATTTTTAGTTTAACTCAGACCATTTAATTTTGAGTCGCATGTCTAAAGTCTAGAGAGGAATTACGAAAAATCTCCCTTATAAAATTTTAATAACCAAACTCATTAAGAGTTTGTGTAGAGACATTCTCTGATCTTAACCATGAGGTTTCCGAAGAACGTAGACAATTTTAATGGGACGCATTTGAAGAAGATGAGGTTGGTGAAGTTGGCCGACACATGGGTTGATGAGCCACGCAGACCTCCTAGAAGAGCAGTCCCACTTATGGATTTTGATCCTAATGTAGGTCTGTCATGTGAGGATTATCATTTAGATTATAGTCAGATATCGGGCCTTTTGTTTAGGCAGATGTTAGGGTCATCAGACACTTATCGACCACCAATGCAGGAGTCATCCTTGACAGCTATGATAGAGTAAATTAGTCTCTACCATACCCAACATATGCAAATGATGAAACAATATCACACTCAGCATATAGCAATGATTGACGGCTTAGAGCGCACAATATTCGACATGCGACGTACGATGGATACAGCTGGACTATTTCGAATTTTGCTTGATGAATAGAGGCCTGCACTATTTGTGTCACGACTTGGAAGTGGGATTATACTGGGCCAAAGTAGAAACCCTGGGCTGGGCGACCCTTTGTTTCTTAATCTGTAGGAGGATGAGTCTCTGTTCTCTCGGTTAGATATGGAGTTGCTAAACTGTTGGACTGATGGAGTTGCTAGTTCTCCAGAATAAATTCCATCTTTAACCAATTGTGAATTTTACTCTTGTATTTTCTGACGTTCAAAAAATTCAATGTTTGTTGGTTTTAGGAATACTCCACAGACAATCGAAGCCTCAAGCACAAATGGATTCAGCGGTCAACCAATAAAGTCGTCTAACTCCAATCTAGCCTCAGGTGCTGTACAAATCTTTTTTTTTTTCTAAGTTTTTGGTTTATGTTTTCCAATGGGTAGGAGATGTGTGAAAATTCTCCGGAACTTGAGTCGATAATGGTTGATTTTGTCTCAGACAGGGAAAACTTGAGGACGGCTTCGTGATCCGGAGAGGATGAAACGGTGGATGGAGGGGGGTCGCTTGTGTGGTTTCTGGAAGCGGAAATGAGGTTTTGTAAGTCCTGATTCTGCTCGTCGAGCCACCATTCGAAGAACTTCTGGAAGCTTTCGTGCTGCGGAGAGCCATTTCTGGAAATGACTCGGAGAGGTTGGGTGAGAGTAGACATTGGATCACTCCTTCGCCCCCTTTACATATTCCCCACTCGAAACGCACCTCCGATCTACACCGCCCTGCGCCGCGAAATCAAACGCCGCGTTGGCTTTTATAGACGCAATAATACTGAAAATTCTCTTTTGTGATTGCCAAAATACCATCTTATCCTTCCGTACAAAATTAATACCGATACTCTCCTCTTTAAATAAAGTTTCCCTCTTAAACGCAGTAGGGGTGGGCAAACGGGTATTCGGGCCGGGTATCGATGCGAGATACCCGGCCCGAACGGGTATCGGGTAATATACAATACCCGATACCCGGCCCGGACCCGGTAGGACGCACGGCTGCCCGGAACCTTAAGGTTCTGGGTCGGGTTCGGGTAATTTCGGGTACTGAACTCCTGATCTCCTCTCCTCCCTCGAACTCGTAAAGACAAACGGCGCAGCTCTCCTGAGATTCCCCTTCGCCGGCGGCCGTCTCGAGCTCGGAAAACTTGATGACCGGCAGCAATTCCCGGATCAGCAGCGCTGTCATGGACGGAGAATCGTGGGCTCGGCTCTGTATTTCCGGCCAAACGCCGTCTGTCTCGACGAAATCGAAGAGACCAAGAAAGTGGAAGAGAGATGAAATGAGGCTTCTGACGTAACCCAGTAGAGAAAGTAGATGGAGGAAGAGATTGGGGAAGAAGACCTCCGTCTATCCCACCGGAAAACCCATTTCAGATCCGGGAAAAACACAAAAACCCGGAAATCTTTAAGAGAGAGGAAGATTCTGGGCGAGTTTTATACTGTAATTCTACGAATTTTAGAGAGAGAAAATGGAGGAGTGACGGAGACGGAGAGTGGAAGCTTCAGACGCAGAATCGGTGACCGTAACATATTAGTACTGGCTGCTAGGAAGGTGATAGAGTGGCTGGCTTCACGAAAGGATCGTGAAGGAAGAAATGGGATTGGCTGATGGAATCTTTCGGTGACAAACGGGTATTCGGGTATTTCCACCGTACCCGATACCCGGACTTAATACCCGTTTATCCGAACCGAACACCTAAACTTCTACCCGTACCCGAACCGTACCCGGCCCGGAGCTTAAGGTTTCAGGCCAAACCTTAAGGTCCGGCCCGGGTTGCCCACCCCTAAAACGGAGTGATAATTAAAATAATTTATACGACATTAACTAATTTGATAAACTGTTACGACACTTTTACATAACTAACTACTAATTGTTATCGT
>QAOC01042380.1:533898-580307 GCA_003255005.1 Begonia fuchsioides | reverse complement strand
CTTATAACAGCATGCGCAAAAACATTAATTGCAGAAGCATAAACATGGATAAAAAATTGAATTGAAAAAAACCTCTCTGCAATGGAGCGAGCTTTTTCAACATCGGCCACAGAAAGCATGAATGCCATGTACTTCAACCAAACAAAACTACTATTAGGAGAGCTTCTAACAAGTTTTTCAAACTCATCTGCACTCCTAGGGATATCCTTCTCCAATAACCTTTCCTCTGCAGCAATTATTTCTTTTTCCCTGTATATAATAAATCTTCAAATATACTATTACGGTAGATGAATGGCCCAACAAAAATGCTAGCATATACATCATAAAAAAATATATAATCACCAAAATATGCCAATGCCACTTACCGCTCCTCCATTGCTTTTTTCTTCTCTCGTCTATTTTTCCTTTCAGTGAAGTTATCTACAGAATCAATATGCTCTTCATTTCTCAAATTACCATTGTCGATGCCAGCTGGACAAGGATCATCGAGATTAACCTCAAGAGGAGGAATAAAAGCTCTTGATTTTGCTGTGGCAAAAGTCGAGAATTCATCATCATTATTTTCAGCATCATCATCATAATTACACTTTGTATCCATGTTTGGGAGCGGAGGTAAGTACTCATCTCCACTATCCTCATCAAGCTCTTGTTTCTCAGTACTATGAAGATCATTCTTGTTCTTGATATATGCCCCCTTCAGTCCAAGAGAAATTCGACCTCTGTCCTTATTCACCTAATCAAAGGCATTTGAAAAATAAAAACTATAACCAGTAATTTGTAAAGATAGAAACCAACAAAGAAATTATCTATCATATTTCCAAGAAGATCCAGCCAAGCATAAAAGGTAAAACCATGCACAATGATGACCAGACAGAGAGGTGACAAGGGCAAAACACCCTACTCTTTACCTTCAAAATTTTTGCTGTGACTTTGTCCCCAGCTCTGTACTTTGTTTCAAGGTTATCAACTGGATTATCAGAGACCTCTGATACATGGCAGAGACCAACCTACAAAGCATTAATTGTAAATAAAGGTTAAATCTAACCACTGAAAGATGATAAATGTTTTGATCAAAAGAGCTTCCATGTTTATCTCTAAAAGAATGTAAGTGAGTTTCAATGTTGAACACCACAAAATTTATCCAGCAAAAGCCAACAAATAGGCCTTTGATTGAAAAATGTAAATCTAAGAGTCTTCAGAGAAACCCTTTTCCTTCCAGAAAATTATTTACAATACAAAGCACAAAATCATTGGTGATTATGTACATAGCTTTCTTCAAATGTTAATTCACCGAATCTAACCAATTATGTCCAAACTTGACGGTTTAGATTTAAATAAGGATACACAACGAGGATAAAACAAGGAGAATCATTATTCCCAATTCATATAGGGCAGTTCAATGGAATAAATTTCCAGTTTGAATGAAAAAAAACCCATCCATACATACCACATTTGTCCCATCAACTGTGATGAACAAACCAAAGGATTCAACCCGCTTTATACAACCAGATATGATTTCCCCCACGTGCAGACCAGTTAAATCATTGAATTTTGATTTTGCAACATCGCTCCCATCCTCTGTCTTCAAGGTTACTTCAATCCTCTTCGACAAAGGCTCCAATGATAAGACCCTGCTGAAGTATCTCATCATATTTCTATGTTCTATTAATCCTTATAAAAAAAGCTAAAGTCATGACTTGCCTGCCCGTTACAAGCTTTCCAACAGGGAACTCCTTTACGGGATCATCAACAAACCCATTTGCAAGATTAGAGAGGAGAATTTTTGCATCAAGATTTCGAGATATCATGATGAAACATCCTTTGGAGGTAACATTCTTAATATATCCCTACAAGTTCAAAAAGAGAGCTACTTCACTGTAAACAGCAAATTGATAAAAGATCTGAATCAGACACCACTATATTACCAAAATTCACCCTCTAACGATGTCTATCATATAAAAAACTGCAAAAGGTAAAGAATATCTAAGAGCACGAGTTGAATATGAGCAATAACTAAACCGAAAAATGGTTGTAAGCTGTCATTAGTTTGATGCGTCTATATAATGTAGTCTCTTTACTAATATGTGAAGTTCATATATGATTCTTCCTTAATCTATTAAACAAAAAAACATCAAAAAATAAATCATCGTTTGGAACTCAAGCACTGATGCTGCAAAAGCTGAAACACCTGTACCAAAATTTGATTAAAAAACAGTTCAAAGAATACTTTTTACCTAAAAATTGATATAAATGGTACAAATGATAGTGTTTATTTTGCAATTATGGGTTTCTTATTCTTTATAATATAGATGTTTTTGTCGGAAAAAATAAAATTTGGAGAGGTTGACACACATCTAAAGGAACTGATTTGACTAAATAAGGGCACGAACCTGTATCACCATATTTGGATGAAGATCTTCAATCTTTTCAACTTGTTGAGTTGAAGAATGCCTAAAAAAATATTAGCTATATGTAATATTTTTAAAATAAGGATTGAAAACATGACTATAGCAATAAGATTCTGATAATAATCAAATTTTATTGCATTAAATGCTTATTCCAATGATACTACAACTACCAACAGAACAAAAAGTATAAAAACGAGTTCATCTTTATCAGAACCATTGGAAAATCCACCGATTCTATCAAAGGGAACAATGAAAGAAAATAGTCATCAAAGTAATCTAATTCCATATATTAGCTAAGCGGTTGAAATCAGATAACATAAAATAGCATGAGCACTTACATATTGTTATCAAATACTACATTGTTCTGACTTTTACGGCCATCTAAACAAGATCGCAAAGATAACTCCACATGAACAGTTCCCTTAATCGAGTGAGATATTTCCAGAACCTTGCACTTGACAAAATGACCTTCCTGATATTCACTTAATGGATTAGGCACCCATGAATTTGTTAGTTCTGTGAAATGAACCCTACCATACAAATGTGGGCCAATTTGCACCACCATTCCACCAACACCTGGTAGAATCTTGGATATTCTTCCACCAATAATATCTCCTTCATGAATATGCAACATGACTTTATGATCATCGAGAGCAGTTGTAGGCAAATTACTCATTTCCAAACGAGCTTTGACATGCTTATCAAAGACGGATGATAAAACCAACCGCAACATCTTTTTATCTTTGTTAGCCTCTAAGACGTAACCAGACACTGGTTTCCCAACATAGAATCGTTCAGTGAATTTTTGAAGTTCACCAGGTTCAGAGGAGCTGTCAAGAATAAAGAGCTGAGCACTAACATTTCGGGTTATGGTTAACCAAACCCAATCGCAGTGGACTTTACTAACATAACCACATATACGTTGTCCAACTGAAAAGTATTGATCTTCACTCATCAATTCATCTCCTATGAGATCTGGATCAATATTATAATGTAAAATCAGTAATCACCAGAATAATTAGCACATTCAAATCAGATAAAGATAACACATTTGCAAGAAATAATACATGTTCATTAAATAATATTAACCTAGAAAAAATGAGAATATCAAAACACCACCCTTGAATGCAATTAGTTGAGTGGTGTCCTTGGTTGAATTATCATAACTTCTCTACCCAGAGAAATAGCAAGCTTCCTGATATCAATCAGACTGAAAAAGAAACTTGACCCTCTATTACGGATGTGATAATAGAACAAAGATTTTAAATGTATGTCGGGGATAAGTTAAGTTGCAGAAAATAAGAGATGAAGAAATTTTTTTACGCATAATAGATATCCCTGCATTAATCCAAAGAATAAAAAATTGCAGTCTACAAAGATGCCCAATGATGCTAAGAAACATAACAACTTCATGTAGACAGATATTTATCAATCACTCAACACTTTCAAATGTTGTTTGTTCAAGAAAGACTGAAATAATGCCAGCATCCAAGCATAAAGACTATATTGATAAATCATGTTCCTAGATAACATAAGCACTTTTCGTACACATATATAATAAATAACTCTACCTGCAAATATTTTTTGTCTTAAGGATAGCTCCCATAAGTAGCTCTTCTTTCTTTGATCTGATTGACTAGCCTTGGCAGCAATTCTTGCTGACACTGTTTGCCCAACTTTAAATTTGCTAAACGGATCTTCCAAAACATTATCCTGATCATCATACAGCTGTATAGGCCAGAAAAGAGACATCCGAATGAAGAAATTACATATAGCCAAAGGAAATTAGAAAAGGATCAGATGATGAACATTAACATAGAAATTCTATTTTTAAATTACCTCTGTTATGTGAATCCTTCCTCGCAAACCATTTCCAAATTTCAATCTCAGATCCAGAGGCCTTACCTCAGTGATCTAGAAAATAAGAAACATCAAAAAAGAAAAGCGGTCAAATTATAGTGTTATAATTCAACCCATATTAGTGCATTGATTCTATACCACACAAAGGTCATAAGCTATCATAACAACATGATAATGGGTGATCCGAGAGGAGATAAAAGAATACCTCTGCCTCAACCAGAGATCCCACTTTATAACCAGACTTCTTCCTAGCCCGTTTTAAACTAGATGTTTCAGTGACCTCGCATATTTCTTGTAGAAGAAACAGCAGCTTCTCAGAAGTTGTCGGGCAAGGAAAAGCCATGACAGTAGCAATGACACTGGAAAAGTAAACCATCATTCATAATCATTTATACCAAAATAAATATTCCTAAATTCCAGCCCAATATAGTACAATCAAGGCACAAAACCAGTGAATGTACTGAATTGATCGCCTTATTCTAACACTTCATAAACATACACAACACAAAAATAAACCATGATATTTTCACCTTTGTCCACTTGTGAACTGTTTGGTAGGCAATGCTTGAATGTTGTAATCAGATACAGAGGCATATCCAATGGTGTAGTCATATTCTGGAAGTGATAGAATCTACGCAATAATAATAAATTCAGATGACCCTAAATTTGAGAACGTAGATTTAAGACAAATAAAAGTGATATTTAAACTTGCCAAGTAATTCTCCTTTATTATTTCAACAACTGCCTTCACTCTCTGATTCAAAGCCAAGTTTTTCAGAGCTTCTCTTTTTCGTTTCTGAGAAAAAAAAAGGCACATTATACAATCTTGGCATGAAGAACAAAATAAAATTTGAACACAAAATATAGAATTAATCAAGAAAGTGAAAAGGACGCCAATGAAAAAAACAAGAACCATGAATTTCAATTTTTCCCCTTTACACCTCATAAAATTGAGGGCATAGTAAGAAACGATGATCGTGAGGTGGTTAAATAATTAGTGGATTGTTAAAATTAGGAAGATGGGAGGAAGGGGAAAGCACTCTTAGAGCATAACTCGTGGTAATTTCTGGACAAATGTTTTGTTTCCATTTCCACTGAATATGTTTTTGATAAGACCCAATATAGGATTAGTCCTAATCTATAAGGGAGAGGAATATCTATAATATGATAGTAGTTGATTATTAGATAAAGGAAAAATTAGGATTTATCTTGGGGGTGGAAGAGCCGCAATTAATGTACTCTCGTGAGGAACCAAGCTCCTCGAATTGTTTGCTAGTGTGTATGTTTGTTTTCTATCGTTCAATCTAGTATCGTTCAATCTAGTATCGTTCTATCTTTTTTTTTCTGTCGTTTTTTATTATACAGGGGCCATATCAGTTTCCCTCACTGTTTTGGTTGGTGAGTGACATTTTTGTGAAGTTTTGGAAAAAATAGGGTTTATCTTGGAAGTAAAAGGTTGTTCTAGAAATACTATCTAGCTGGAGGAAGATATGCTCATTAAAACATAACTAAAAAGCAAAAAAGGAAAGCAGTAGATTATTTCCAACCTTCTTATGAGCTTTCTGCTTCAAGCTTTCCCCTCGGAACTTATCAAGAAACTCAGGTTTCAGCGATAAATCAACAAGACGCTCTGACTTCACAACATCAAGAACCACAGCCTGAACTAAACAACCTGTTTCCAGAACAGATGCACCTACTGCACAGATAGACATCAATTAATAATTGGCATGTTGATGGGTGGAAATAAATCAACATATAAACAGCAAGCACTTGATAGACTTACATTCATATGCGGTTATAAATCCAAAGATATCATTATACTTTTCAAAGCTAACAACAGC
The DNA here is from genome assembly GCA_003255005.1 of Begonia fuchsioides. Taxonomy (NCBI): domain Eukaryota; kingdom Viridiplantae; phylum Streptophyta; class Magnoliopsida; order Cucurbitales; family Begoniaceae; genus Begonia; species Begonia fuchsioides. The sequence goes on along the minus strand of QAOC01042380.1, from coordinate 574,198 downwards.
TCCTACATCCTTCACTTCAACAATTTTTCCCTCAACCATTCTACCAATGATAAATTCTTCAGTCCACGCGACCTCTAATTTCATGGAGAGTGATAACTACATCATGGGAATATGAAGTTAGTTATAAGTGGTAGAATTAATCAGCATGTAGCATTTCATCTGCCATCATGGGTGTCTCATAAGTTCTAAATCTTCTTTGTCCCATGCCAAATAAAAAAGATAAGAGATTTTTTGCATCGTAATTGAAAGTCGGGAAATATCAGGTTAAGACTACCATTCCCATAGATCAAAACAACATTTTCCATTAACAAAATAATTGTTGTTTTTACCTTCTCCTCCATTGAAAAGTAATTTTGTAGAAAAGACGCGTCTGTGGACGAACAAGTTGACTGCTTCAATGAGACAGTTATTCTAGCTGTTTCACTGTTGACCTGAAAATTTGATCGCATATGGCGAGTGAAATGATCCCAAATAGCTTCCCAAAGAAAAAAAACAGAAAATTCAGTAGCATAGTTCACCAACATCAAGTATATTACAACGAACGGATTGCCCAATGTAAAAAGCCTCCGACAAATCAGTATTATGGCCATCTGTTGCCTGCAATATACATCAATACATAGTTGGATTGGAACCAAAAATATCATTTCCCCTATTCAACTAATGAACAATCATAAAAACCTTATTTCTCGGAGAGAAACCAGTCAAACGCCCAAGGAAGCGAACAAAGCAACCAGTTTCAATTATGTTGCAAATATATCCCTGGTAATAAATTAACAAACAAACATAGTCAACTTGTATTGTTCAATCCTCGACGATTGGCAAGTGACCATCTAAAACATAAAAAATAATAGTAATAAATCACTTCTCCTGCGCATCAGCTTCCAAGAAAGGTCACATAGCAAAAAACTAGGGAAAAATATTACTCACATGGATAATAGAGTTGGGAGAAATTTGGCCGATATCTGAAGGAAGTTGCTGAGCACAATTTGTTAAGGAATATTTTGCCGAGAGTATCAAATTATTGCCCTCAATGTCTGGATGTGGAAAGAAAATATGTTAAAATGATTAAAAAACACTAAATACTTAGTTTCCATTTTAATGGGAAGAAAGGCGGACCAGAACATATTCCAAAACACAAAATATTAAGAAATTCACACTTAAAATGAGAGTGAAAATCGCAAAGTGAGAAATAAAGCTGTACGAAAACCAATCTGTCAATGCATATTGAATAGTTAGTAACGTCCATCCAGACATCATGCTAGTCATATAAATAAAATATATATTGTGGCTGAACTTAACAAATTTTTTCGTTTTCCATTTCCATAATTTAACTTGAATAGATACAGAAATCCTCACACATGTTCATGAAAAATAATTTTAGGATACCTAGAACCAGGAGCCTATCAAATGAATACCCAGGCTTCAAGATTGATTTCATCACAGCAGCTTGCCCTGAATAACATGCAAGTTAAACAACAGTGATGCAAGAGAAAGAATGAGCTGAAAGAGAGACAAGTACCCCGGTTATCAGCCAAGTGCTCAGCAGATATTGTACCCTTTAAATGACCTTTCCCATTAATAAATACTACAACACTATTTGGAGTGACCTTGTCAACCACTCCAGATACAAGACAACCTAACTTGACATTTTCCTCTTCTGAAAATCTGTAAATTAACCAATGCACAAGATTGTTAGTACTACGACATAATTGGCATAGTGCTGAAAGACCACCCAACCGAATCACAGTATTGTCAGATGGACCCAACCTTGTAGGCTTTATTATGAAACTAAGGTTAATTCTCCTTGAAGCATGAACAGAGCTAGTTACTCTGCATTTGATTACTTGTCCAACATGATATGCAGAGACAGGGTCAGTGCCTGGATCTATCTCAAGTTCCGATCTGATCAACGATAAATAGAATGAATATATAAAACTATATGCAAAAAGAATGACATCAGAAAGCAATCTTTTTAACAGAATATTCAACACAATTATGTTCCAGTCCTATATCAAGACTAATTTCATTGCACTATGAAATGAGCTACTAACGTCAATCATAATTCGTCAGAAAATGTCAATTTTTTATTAAATTTGACCATAAAGCACCAACATAAATAGAAATGAAAGAATTTCAAACACTATTATCGAGAAAAAGATAAATATGTAGAATACATAGTTGGGAACTTGCCTAGGTGCAAAGCCTTGGACTCCATTATAAAACCGTACAAAGCATCCATGTTTTTCAATCTTTGTAATCCACCCATGGGTTATTAATCCATCAATAGCATCAGTGTATGAACAGACAATCTTGAGTTTTGATTTCACCTGTGAAAATTAACAAGCATCGTAGGATCAGACAGACAAAACGGGAATATAAATCCATTGTCTAATATTACTGCCCATGTAAAATAGATGATCAAAATTTTCTAAGAATTAAGAAACAATATGCTCAAATATTGAAACATTTTCTCAGTAGTGGGATTTTAATAATCCTTATGCTGTAAATATAAAGTGAGATTGTTATTAACAGTCCTTGAAGTGGCAGACAGCAGAAACTTCTGTTATTACGTGAGGAATACATGTCTATACAATCATTCCAAATTTTGATGTTTTACAAAAAGTATTCATTATTTATTTCTTAATTTGTAGATTTGGATGACAATTTCAATGGAATCTGCTATCACAACTTCACACCTTCCAGCACTCTGGATAGACACAGTTAAGGAAAACTAAAATCGATCATACCGTAATGAAGAAGCTCACATTTTAGAAGCATATGACTTGACAATCAAGTCAATCGTAATAACTGATTAAACCATTCTTGATTGACTCTCAAAAAGTGCACATTTATTCACATAAACCATAAAATATGTTATGTCAAGGCCATCCAGTTTTGTTGCAACAAAAACATGAAAGATATTCTAGAGTACCGAAGTAAAACTTATTTAACTTGTTGTGCACAGTTGACCACGAAATGTAAAAAAGAGAAACAACTTTCACAAATACAGTAAGGACCAAAAGAAAGTATGTAGAATATATAAGCTATTTCTAAGACGGACAAATAGTAGGTTGTTCAAAAGTTCATAAGAACAATAAAAGCATCCAAATGCAAGACAATCAAAGGTCAAGAGAAACATACAAGAGTCTTCTTGTGTGTAACAGTTATTCTCTTGGACTTGCAACCAAGAATGCGAAACAACAGTTCTGCTCCAACCTGAAAAATGTGGGATAGCTGTAAGGTCTGCTACCATGCAAAAACTTCAAATTTTACCAAAAAAAACTATTTAGCCTAGATAGATCAAGTATTTTCACGCCAATGTCAAGTTTTAACTCCATGCCAGATAAAGACCTGAAATTTCTTTCCAGGTTTAGCTATTTCATATTCAGTCATATGTCGAAGAGGACAAAGAGCTTTAACACCACCAGGAAATTGCACTATAGCACCAAAGTTGTCTACAACCAAAACTTTAGCCCTCACGACCATCCCAGGCTTCACATCAGAGAGCGTGAATATTGGTCCTTCCAAGGCACTAGCCTGCAAGATGGAAAGAACCAACAGATAACATGTCTAGTTCTCACAACCAGAAGTAGTGTACCAAGTATCAACACAGTACAAGTAGTGTTTTATCTTTTTTCATTCTATAATGCATAGACAAACAAAGAATTTTTCTCATTACCATTCAAAGTAATTGCTCAATAAAAATAGGTACAACCAGAAGAAAATAAATGGAGCCATCAGAGCCGTCAGGAATATTTTAAGTCCATGAAAACCATATATACCGATTTGTGCGTTAATAAGAAAATGATATAGGACCAACCATGATTCCATTAGATTGTCTAAATTGTTTCCTATTTCATAAAATATCAAGTTTAATTAGGTTTCCTATTACACTAGTTTCCCTAGCCTAATTAGTTTCTGTAATTGAGGTCCAGAATTTTTTTTAAAAAAAATCTTAGTACAGACCATGGTATCTAGATGTTTGATGAAAAAATTGTAATAGTTACAAAAATAAATTCTCCTTTAGGCCTCTAACTAGATTACAGTTGAGTCTATATATATCCCCTTTTACTAGTTCCTTTATAAAAACAATTCTTAATCTTAATCAATCAATTTATTAACATTATAACAGCCATTATTGGGGGAAACCTTCAATATCCCGACAGCCAGTCCTTCTAAATGTTTAAACCCAAGAATTCGAACACGCATTTGAACTCCCTCCTTGAACCTTTTCTCAATCTTTTGGCCTGCCTCTTCACCAATATCAGATATCTGCAATCAGCATAGTTCAAAGGTAAAAAGGATATTATGGAAAAACACATTAAAAGGCCAATACCTGAAGTAAAGGAACTTACAGAAACATATGTTGGAGTTGAAACTGGTGCGGATGGTATTTCAAGAAGAAGACCCAATCCTTTGTCGACCCTAACCACTTTTGATTCATCATATATCTCACCAATTTTCACAAGCTGCATTTCAGAAAGAATATAAACATACAAAGAATTATTTTCCAAAAGTAGTACAAATCATTCAGAACACAAAATTCCATCAGCCTGACCAGGAAAGATATCAGAAAATCAATTAGCAAAATGTCCCACATTCGGCATAGTGACAAGAAAAATACAAGAAAAATATACATATAAGAAATTATAAAACATAGTGACAAGAAAAATACAAGTCTTGTGGTTCCACCAAGGTGTAGGAAAAATTGAGTTCAACTTACGGAAGGAGGGGCCTTATTCTGAACGAGATGTGAATTCAGAGTCAGACCAATAGCTCTAGTCAAAGGATCAATAAATAATATTCGAGCAAACACCTGGAAAAAAAATATGTCAAAAATGGAAGAGGGAATAGAATTCAGAGGCCTTCTTCGACTAAGTTGGTTCAGCAAAGAATTTAGTAAAATAGCAATACAACATTCTTATCAAAGGTAGATAGCAGTTATGCATCAATGAGACAATAGACAATAGTACCACTATTAAAAATAAATGACAAACTTATAAGGTCAGAGGCGACAGTAGATACTGTTGAAATCTTTAATCTTTGATAGAATAATTCTAACCTTTTTATTTGGGCTGTAATCGTCTTTCCAATTTCTAGATGGATAACTATTCTCCAAATGAAACATATCAACCTGCAAAATCAAAGTCAAAGATAAAACTAGTCCACAAATAATAGGACAGTGAGGAAAAACAAGTCAACGAGGTATAAATAGTAATTCTGTCTTTTTTTATGCTCTCTTGACAGCATTAGAAAACTTACAGATCCTGTGAAATATGTGAGGAAGGATAATATGACTCCATTTTCAAGAGTTGACTGCACACGAGCATTAACCATCATGCCTGGGAGGAGAAGGTCAATCGAAATACCTTTTAGATCCTTTGTCTGAGCAAGAATAAATAAAAAATGTTATAAGTCCGAATATAAACTGCCAAAAAATCAACCACACATTATGAAACAGCATAAAAAGGCATACAGCGTATCGAGACAATGTATCTGGGTCCGAACTCAAATATACAACTTTACGGACTTTATCAATACTTCTAACTACTCCTTGCAAAAGTTGTCCAACGTGCACTACCCCCTGTTTTTCTGTGAAAAAGTAACAACTTGATATAAGAGGAAAAAACCTAAGAAAAGAGTCAATTTGACACAAAGATGGCACAATGGAAAATATCATTCAGTCTTCACAATGCATGAAATAGAAAAACTGCAACAGTTATCAATAGAAGATTAAATTCCAGCGCCATTAAAATAAGTTGTAAGAGCGTAGTCCTTAGTTTATTGCATTTGAGTTTTAGAACTTGCTCGAAAGCCCTGTTTGAGGGTAACCCACGATTCCATAATACCCCAATGTTCAACAACGAGGAGTGCCCCAAGTGGTACAAAAGAGGACGAATTGTGTATTACAAGCCACGAAATTCAAGGACAATGTGCATGACCATAGAAAGATTCTTACATTCCTCATTAGATCTACTAATTCGAAGATATGTATGAGAAACACTATTTTTTTAAATGTTCCGGATGACTTCATTTAGGTCATTCACATGTAAGTGATAAGAACACTCGTAATTTTTAGTTTTAGTTGACCTAGTTACTCTTTTTGCAAGTTTATTATGCATGTATGTGTAGTGCATAAATAAGTTGAATGTTTACTTTTTTCATTAAATAACATTGTAGGCTAGTTCAATGGATGATGCTTTAAACATACCATTTTGCGGAATTCACAATTCGCACTAATTATTAAAAAGAAAATTTTCCAAGCATCTTTTCTTTCTTAGTCCTTTTCGAAGAAAGTGTATTCACAGATCGATTTGATTGGTCAAAGTGAAAATCCAATTTTTCAGACAAAACACAAAACAGTAAAAAAAATCCTCTATAATCTGGAGATCATTCAATAATTTTAAATTCCTGCCCTAAAATGTAGGTCCAGTGGCTTGGGATGTCAGAGAAACCAATTTTTTAGGCAATGGAAAATTTCGTAGTTAATGACCACTCTAAGAAACTATATCCATCAGGTATTTCTATCGAAGCTTGCAAAATGGGATCCCCAGAAGATTTGAAAAAACTCGGGCTAACAAGATTAGGTTAAGAGAATGTGGTATTTATAAATATTTAAAAATGCATAATAGTAGGCAAATGAATTAGCAATATACTTAAAAGTATTTTGCTAGAACAAAAACAAAGTTGCAAATAGACTTTTCCTAAAGTTTTGATATATNTAAAGTTTCGATACATGCGGTTGTAAATCGGACGAACTAGAGAACTGTAATTTTCCATCACAGTAAGTTCGTATATTCATAGACAAGAGATATTTTAGGACTATTAAACTTATCCCTCACTTGGTTTTATTTTTATAATTACCGAAACATAAAAAAACAAAAGTTTCAAAAGCCATGGAATAACATTAACATAACCGTCAATTATACATGCCAGTGATAAAAACAACTGAAGATATAACTACAAACAATGTCTTACCAGGTTCGTTCCTTTTGGGTAGAAAACCTGTAAAAGAAGCACCAAAATGAAGAATGTAACCATGATCTTCTATGCTTTTTACATATGATGTCAGAATCTGAAAAAAATACACCAGATAGCTTGAATACCATGAGAGACAACCAAGCAGCGTTGTATATTCATTATCATTATAGAGGAGGGTTCACTGTGACAAGAGATTCTTCTCATGAATAAATTTGCTTTATCAAAGAATAATTCAATACAGAATGAGAATAATCATATATTGGGAACAATGTTAAAACATAAAGAAACCACGATAGCCTATTAAGTTTGGCTGGCCTTCTCCCAAGATCCCACACAATGATTTTATGTTCATAATGACGTCATTAAATTGAACCTACACTTTCTATGTTGTTGTGTTTATTGTGCATAAATCTAATAGTGTGTCATAATATTTCTTGTTTATGCAGTATCTACAAAATTTATGTTCGTCATTGTTTTAGCAATCGTCCATTTTCCATGTTTTAGCTATACATATAACAGTTGTTTTCATTAATTTTTTTAAGAAAATGATGGATTTACTTTAAAACTTCAGAATCACACAAATTATAACTACTCAATTTATACCTCCCATAAGGAAGCACATGCTAGGATCACATGGAATATTACATCATGTGCGCACTAACAACAAGACGATGCAAATTACTTAATATAATTCTAATTACAAATAAAATCACAATTTTGGTAGCCAAAAGAGATGATGTGCATCATAAATAATAGAGGACTAAAAAAGTTATTATGTTACATATTGGGGAGGGAAGAAAAACTAACAAAGAAGTCTACTGCCTTAATATCACGGGAAATTAAGAGAAATATCACGTATTTTTGTGGAATAGATGTCCTAAAATGGTTCTTTGTTTATTTTAATGTCTTCTAACTAAGATTAGCTTTTGCTATAAATGGTGAGTTCTTGTCCTTGAAGGGCTGAGCAAGCTATTCTAGATCTCTCCCCTTCTTACCATACTTCATACATCCGTATTCTTCTACTTACTGAGCCACAAATAATTATTCCCTTAACCTTACATCAAACAAAGCAATAAAGAGGCTTAGATGCCCATATTTCTCCACCTAAAACCTTCACTTTCAAAGAAAATTCTTCGCCCTGAAGAGGCTTGAATTATAAATTTTCAGATACGTAATTTGATTTCAACAATTATATCAGATTCATTGATCGATGTCACAAAAAAAGACTTTGAATAACAAAGACACCCCAAATCCAAGACCCCTAGCTGAAAAAGTAAATTAAATGACAAAAATAATAATATGGTGTAAATGTAGCAGAGAACACTTAGGTCAACACTTGATATCATTTTGTAACAGGNGCTGCGAAAAAGCGAGCCCAAATCATCCTCTACAGCCGGACGTTTCTGTTTCTGTTTTATCTTCTTCCCATTTCTCTTCTGCTTACGTTCCTCAGATTGAAACTCCTTGTCCACTTCGGCATAAATTTCATCTCGTTCCTGTCGAGTTAAAGTACTTCCACCACCTGGAAAAATTAAGACAATTCAATGAAGCATTGGGTAAACGAAAAAAAATCATAGTTCCAACAAGAATCCAATATTGGCATCCACGAGCCCCGAGAGCCGTTCTTTCCTATCATTAAAGTCAGAGTGAGACGAAGAAAATAAAACAAAGCTTAAACCTCTAGGGAAGTCGGGAACATCGTCTTCAAGCTGCATAGACAAAAATTCAGACTTAGAGACATTGCCCGCTTGCTTCTTCGTTTTAAAAGGCTTCTTTGAAGCTTTATTGAACATCGGTCCATCCCTCGTCTTCTTCGTCGGATTTTTCTTTGAAGGAGGAGCCATATTCTCTACTTTCCAAGCAATTTATCAATTTTCTGCCGTGATTCAGGCACCTGATAAGCATCGGCCGAGGCACCGACTAGTGTCAAGTGTGTATAGAAGAAGCAAGAATTTAGGAGGGTACAAGCTTTGAAGCATAGTAAGAGACAACTTGTAGACGTTAGGGCAAGGTCGTTTGGACTCTTTGGCCCATCAATGACTGGAATGAGTCGGTTTACATCTTGGGCCTGGGTCGATTGGTGGGTCTGGGTCGACTGGTGGGCCTGGGTCGACTGGTGGGCTTCTACAAAAATCTTAATATTATATAATTGTGCAAATAATTTCTTTGGGTAGTGTCGCATAGGTCCCCAAGGTATCGATATTAAGCAAATCAAAAAGAACATTTAAGAGATAAATAGTACCTTGGAGGACGACTGGGTAACACGTGTTCGGCCATTGTTGTTAATGTCGGAGACAAGACTCTCTCTGCCTTGAAGAGACGAGGACATCATCGTACACCTCTGGTAATTAACATCGATAGTTCTAATTCAATTTGCAATCTCAATGAATTATAATTGCTTGTAAGAGTAACTTTTTATTTGGCGCTTTTAGAATCAACGGACCATAACCAACCCATGAAACCTAGTTTCGTCCGGGTCAGTTTCGGAGTCCAAACTTCCTTTTTAAATTTATGAAAAGAAATTATACTAGTGTGTTCGAAACTCAACCTAATCATGATCTTCATTTCAATTAGTATGACCCCCTAGTTATCTCTGTGATCTTCATTTCAATTAGTCATTTGTTTTTTGTTCACCTCTAGTTTTTTTTCTTGAAATTGAACCAAAACTAAATTTACTGTTCTAAATTTTTAGAAACAGAATCGAAACCAGTAGTTTTGATTTTGTTTTATATTTTTAATAAATTAAATTATTGAATTGGGTATTGAATAATCAGACTGTCTTGGAAATAATTTTTTAATTTATATCAGATATTATTAGAGTTTGTAACGAATTCTAATTCAAATTTCATAATTTTTTATTATCAAAGATCAGAACTGAATCATGAATTATAATTTTTTTAAAATTAAAATCAGAACGAGATTAACATCGACGGTTCTAATTCAATTTGAGATCTGAATTTGGATCCCTACTCCGAACCCAATGCATTTAGCTGCCTCGGATCAACTCTAAGTCCAACAATAAAAAGAAAACTCTTTTATATTTGTAAGGAGCATTCTTGTTCAACCTAAAAAATGCAACCAGTGTTTGGATCTCTGTCACACCCTTTTCCCCTCGAGATTAAAGCCAAATAACAATGATTCATACTGAATTTGCAGTCCAAATAAAGAACAATAATCAAATAAGCGGTAAAAAGAGACGTTCGCAGTTTCTGCCACCTAACCACCATCTTCTTCTTCCTTAAAACCCACCTCCACTTGCTCCTTCCTCTCTCAATTTCCACCATTTCTGTCAGTCGTTCACTTGCTTTTTCTTTCTGGTTCATCCACTGTATATCTACCATTTGTACTCTTCCCCAGACCTTGTTTCTCTAGTTTCTCGGTGGCTATGGAGGCTCTCTTTAAGACTTCTTCTCTCCTCGTCCCACCCAGTAAACTCGACGGAATTTCTCGTAAACGGGAGTTGTTTTCGTCGACGAGGAAAAAGAGCGTGATTTTGAGCCAGGTAAGGGGAACCGGGATGGACTCCGGTGGATTTTGTTCCGTTTGGGCGGAGGTTAGAAAGCCGATGACGGCGGCGGCGCCCATTGAGCACGGGGCGGCGATGATGGAAACGGAAAACTTGGTTCTACCCTCGACAAGGAAGAACCAAACGAACGTTTCGGAGAAAAATATGCCTTCATCTGGCATTGGAATCGCTAACTTTCTGAGAGGAAAATCCTTCTTCATCACCGGCGCCACTGGTTTTCTTGCAAAAGGTTGACTATCTTAAATCATATGTTCTTCGTTCGAAGAACAACCTCGAATCCATCAAATCTTTTCCAGATTTCACACCATTTTATACGATATTTTCTTTTCCAGTTCTTATCGAGAAGATTTTAAGAACAGCACCAGACGTAGGTAAGATTTATCTTCTAATCAAGGCCAAAAACAACGAGGCTGCCATGCACAGATTGAAGAACGAAGTACGTTTGCTTTTTTTTCCACTTTTAATTGCTTTTTTCAACTTTTAATTCATTCTTTGATGCTGAAATTCAGATCATAAACGTAGAACTGTTCAAATGTCTCGAACAAATCCATGGAAAAGCTTACCAAAACTTCATGCTGAGCAAGCTAACTCCCGTGGTTGGGGATGTCTGTCAATCTGATCTCGGATTAGAACCCGGCTTAATCGATATTATCACTAATGAAGTCAACGTAATCGTAAATTCCGCCGCCAATACGACATTTCGCGAAAGGTTCGATAATTTTTTGACGAAAATTCTGAATTATCGAAGATATTTATTCAAAATTCACGCTCGTTATTTTGCAGATACGATGTTGCCATTGATATCAACACAAATGGACCATCACGCCTAATGGGACTGGCCAAGAATTGCAAAAAACTCAAGCTCTTTTTGCAGGTGTCAACAGGCAAGTTTCGATATTTCTACTAATAACATTTACGTGTCATTCCCTCATTGGTGCGCGATATAAATAGTCAAATAAAACATCGATTGCACAAATTATCGAGAGATGCTAGGAAATAAGATTTCACCACGAAGATATAAAATAAACACGGTAATGCCTTGTTTTATACGTAATTCTCGTGATCGACGCACATTGTGACAGCAAATTTCGAACAAATTCAACGAATTATAGTATTCAAACTTTAGTTAAACGAGGAAATGTCTCTATTAAAATATGATTTTAGGCTAATTCCAAAGCTTTACTCTCTTGCAGCCTATGTGAATGGACAAAGGCAAGGAAAAATAATGGAGAAGCCATTCAGCATGGGAGATAGCATAGTAAGTGAGATTACCATGCCTGAAAGCTTCCCAGTTGAGCTAAACATTGAAGAGGAACTCAAATTGGCATCCAATCACGGGAAGCCTTTGGAAGATAATGCGGCTGTTCAGAAGATGAAAGAATTGGGGTTAGAGAGGTACCTGCATATTCATCGAAAAACGGCACTTTTTTTCAACTATCGTTTGAATGATCGGCTTTTTGTTGAAAAACAATCAAATGACAATAATGATTGAAATCAGGGCAAGAACTTTTGGTTGGCAAGATACTTACGTGTTTACGAAAGCGATGGGAGAAATGGTAATTGACAGCATGAGAGGTGACATTCCCGTCGTTATAATTCGCCCGAGTGTCATCGAAAGTACCTTCAACGAGCCGTTTCCTGGATGGATGGAAGGAAACCGGTATTTTTCATGTGTTTCTTTGAATAATTTGGACTTGAATATCTTCTCCAAAAACAAAATTAACCCTCAATTTCTTGTTTTTAGAATGATTGATCCAATAGTTCTATATTATGGAAGAGGGCAACTCACCGGGTTCTTAGCTGATCCAAGCGGAGTTATAGATGTTGTAAGTAACGCCAGTGCAATTTGCGTGCATACTTTGTAGATCAAAACCCCTTCATGAATCCATATGCCTTCAGGTCCCAGCCGATATGGTGGTAAATGCAACCTTAGCAGCCATGGCCAAACACGGAGAAGCTCGAAAACCAGGAATAAACGTCTACCAAATTGCATCATCTGTCGTAAACCCACTCGTTTTTAAAGATTTAGCTGAATTGCTCTACGAGCACTACAATTCCTCCCCTTGCATGGACTCCAAGGGAAATCCCATCAAAGTTTCATCCATGAAGCTCTTCAGCTCGAGCGAAGACTTTTCAGCTCATCTCTGGCGAGATGCACTCAACCGAAGCTGGTTAGCCACCTCAACCACGTTGAATGACAAGGTATCTCATAAACTTGAAGCGATTTGTAGAAAAGAGGTTGAACAGGCCAAGTACTTGGCTCATATATACGAGCCCTACACTTTCTACGGTGGAAGGTACGCATGGTAGAGAATAATACCTTGAAAATGCATGAAAATCGTTAGTCTCAACATCAACTTTCATGCAGATTCGATAACAGCAACACAGAGAGATTAATGAAGAGCATGCACGAAGAAGAGAAGAGTAAGTTCGGGTTCGATGTGAAGAGCATAGATTGGAAAGACTATATAATGAACGTACACATACCTGGCCTAAGAAGGCATGTGATGAAGAGAAGAGGAATGTGTAACTGAAGTGTCAGAATCATACCATTTGTAATAAATCTACATCAGCTAAATCGATGTGTTATCTGTCAATGAACAATGTGAAGTTATGTATTACGCGCTAAATCTAACAATACTCGATCTTAACAAGAGTTCAATTAGGACCCAGTAATCGAACACAGATCGTCTCCACAATTTAATCATAAATTCAAACTCGGATAAGTCAATTAACAAACTAGAAAAACTCCTCGTAAACAAGATCTACATGACAGAACTCGAAAGACACAACATATTGGTGATAATATTTCCTTTTCAATCCAAATGGTTTAGGATGATCATGTCTCCAAATACATCAAACAATCATAAAAATTTTATCTTCACTACAACACATATAGTCAATAACGGTTGTACAAAAGAAAAAAGTAGACAACGAAGAGTAATCTGACCTAATCAGCGGTATTTCGTTAATAGGTAAGTCTTTGTTGAAGTAAGCGCAGCCAGCCTCTCTCAAAAGTCATCTCGTCCAGTTGTACTCGAGACATCAAGTATTTCACTTTCCATGATCTTTTTTATGCTTCACTCCATCATTTATCTAAAAACAAAAAACCATTACACAAAAGTTCACATGAAGAATTTTCAACTCAACTTCATCAAAATAAGTTAAAAACATACAATGAAAAATGAAAACAACCATCACATCATAGTATTCTAAAATGTTGTGAATCGATAGCCTAAACCAATCATTACATGATACTGATAAAAATCACCATGTCCACGTTCAAAGTAAATTTACTTAGAAAATCATATCTCATATACATGGATATACAATGAATTTTCATGATAAAAGATATCAAAAGAGCTAATGAATCTGATCAATCAAAGAACACAAAACATACAAACAGAAAAAAATATCATCAGCAATTCCCTCAATAGTTATTAAAAAAATTATAAATTCGTTACAAACTTAGTAATTTTAGAATTTGTGATCAAATCCAACTTGATAAACGACAGTAATTTCGAAAATTTCCCAGATTAATGGTAGAGCAATAATTTAAGCTACACGCCGGTAAATTCTCATCAAACTCAGAAACTTAAAAAAACCTTCAAAAGCCTCGAAATATGAAACCAAATGGTCGAGAATTTTTCGTCACAGAAAACAAAATAAAAACACCGGAAGAATAGCACCGCACCGTTGACCGGAGAATCGGAGCGAGATAGAGAGGAAGGTCACGAGAGCGTGATTTTACGCCAAATACTGCTTTTGGTTTTAGGGTACTGCAAGGAAGAGTTGATTCTATTTCTCGCAGAGAGAGAGATCCACGTAAATGCCCGTTATCGTTTATCGAAAACTAACACTCTAAAAAACTAAGAAACACTTGTAAGGTGTGTAATACCGTTTTTATCCTTTGTAAATAGATATTCCACTTAAATTAATCAACCTCAAAATATATATCTAAATTATCAGATATTAGATTACTCTGAGCCAAGAAGATGTCACAATTTCATTTTATTTTTGAAATATAATTTTTAATAAGAGTAGTATTAGCTTTTGTTTTTGTTTTTATTTAAATAAATTCATAACAAAAATATTATGATTACCGCGAGGGCTTTTCAGACTTCTCGCCCCACCAAGTGCTACTAACTCAAGAGATCAAGCTATAACGTGAAAATTAGAAGGAAGGAGGAAGAAAGTCCAGGGAGAGTAAGAATTTAGAATTGCAAGAAACATGAATCGCCGGAAACTGAGCATTTCTATTGGATCGAAGGATGGAAGGAAGAGAAGAAGAGTACGTATGGAGCAGGGAAACTGTTCCTAAAGTCGTGAGAATCGTTAGCACATGGCTAGCACAAAGAGAACTCAATTCTCTTCTCTAGTTTCTCCATTTCTCCATTTCTCCATCATTCCCTAGTCTCTTGTTCTTCTCTATGGCAGGTAAATTGCATTCTCTAGATTAATGTTTTTGGATTCCCATTGTTTAGATTTGGTATCGCCTTACAATGCTTGCCGGTCTCTATTAATCGTTTTTTATCTTTAAGACTATTGATTTGCGCGAGATGAATAACGCGGGAAATCGACTGGTGGCGGCTCTTTCACTGGTTATTGCTTGAATCTACTCGATTTCGAGCTGCTTTGTGATTTGAACTCATGACGAGGCGTTTTATGGGGTTTATTTGTGTTATGCAGTCAAGATATCAGCATGTTGGGCAGATTGACCTTGAATTTGCTCAGGATATCGAAAACCAGCATCCGGAACTCATTGAACAAAAAGTAATTAAGTATATTGCTGAATCTTTTCTTCGTTTCATTTTTTGTCTTAAGAGCTTGGAATTTTCGAGAAAAGAAAAAGGATTTTGGATGTAACGAATGTACATAATTTACATTCATTAAATTAATGTTTCTGGTAATTTTACGTTGTATATGGTTCTTTTCCAAGAGTATAATAAGGTCTTGAACGTTTATCAGTGTTCAGATTCTCTTAAAGAACTAGAGTCTCTCAATCTTAATGGCTGCCAGAAGGTCTCTGACAAGGGGATTCAAGCCATAACCAGTTGTTGTCCTTCTCTGAGGATCATCTCAGTCTATTGGAATGTAAGGTATTTGAGAGGCCTATCAGCTTTAGTCATGCAGGATCACGTTCTAGACCCTTCTTTATGGTTTTCGAATTGCAGGGTTACTGACATTGGTATAGAGCATCTCGTGAAAAATTGCAAACAGATTGTTGATCTCAACTTAAGTGGTTGCAAGGTACTTGATCAAACTGTTTTATTTGTCCAGCTAAATAATGGTATTGCGAAAATAGATACCAATTAAAAAAATATATTTTGGTTATGACTAAGTTAAGGTCAAGTTTCTTATACGAAATTTCAAGACAACCTTCTCTTAAAAGAGCTTGGTTTATCAAGGAGAAGAAAATCACAATGCCACCGTGATTGATTTAATTTCCTAGAATACTGAAACTCAATCAATTCAAGTTCATTATAGCTACTAAATGTTTAATTGGTGTTCTATGAGTAATTGATATAGATAGTTCAGTTCTCGATACCTTTGAAAGTAGTGAAAAGCGATATAGCCTCATCCTTTGAAGTATTCTTTCAATATACATAAATATATCCAATTGAGTAATAAAGTACATTTTTTTGTATTTTTGCTCTGCCTTGTGTATATAGTAACTTGATTTGTAATCTGCAGAACATTTCGGATAAGAGCTTGAAATTAGTTGCTGCCAGTTATCCAGAGTTGGAGAATTTGAACCTGACTAGGTATCTGCGATATTTTCATATTTCAATCACTTAAAATGTAAAGAAATTAATAATGTCAAAAGTACATTTTTATTTCCTTCTATATAACTTCAAAGAATGCCATTAATATTGGGATTGAGGAATTGCTACTTCAATGACGGTGGTGATTTTCTATTTTATTATGGCTATGAATCTAAACTGAATGAGAACAACTGATTACTTTTCATTCAAGTAAAATTCCAAATTCTAACTTCAAAGACATTGCAAACTCTAAGCTTTTAATTGACCTGACATATTCTGTGGTTCTCCATTGCTTTAAATCGATTACTTTTATATCTCAGGTGTGTCAAACTGACCGACAGTGGTTTGCAGAAAATATTGTTTAAATGCTCATCTCTCAAAAGCCTAAATCTTTATGCTCTTTCTGGGTATCCAAGTTTAAATCTTTATGTCCTTTCTAGATATGCAGTGGAATCTCAGTATATGTCCACTAAAGTTTTCATGATTTGTTTAATCAGTTGCATTTTCTACTAATCAGCTTCACATATATGTACAAGAGTTTGTCACTTCTAAGTCATCTCAAGTTCTTGGATCTATGTGGTGCCCAGGTAAGATCCTCGTTTTGTTTGACAATACGTCTAATATTTCTGTCAAAACTTGGTACCAATTTTAATTAGTTTCCTGGTATTAGAATTTATCAGATGAAGGACTCATCTCTGTAGCCAAATGCAAATTTTTGGCATCTCTTAATTTGACTTGGTAACCATATTTGTCACATCTATGTACTGAAAATAGAGGTTAACATTGTCAAGGATAATCATTTCTCCTTTTTCAATTTCCCTTCAGGTGTGTACAGCTCACTGATGCAGGGGTTAAAGCTGTTGCTCAGGGATGCAGGTCTCTTGAATTTCTAAGGTAAACTATGGATCAAAATTTTGGAAATATCATTTGGCTTGTTTTGAACTTAAAAGATTATAATTATTTAATGTCTTTTCTAAACAGAATCCAACCCTTAAGTTTCTAAGTTATGAACCTAGACCACTGAAAAAAACTGGTGATCGGCTGATAAAAATGTTTTCCATTAGGCAGATTATGTGGATTTGCTGGACGATTGTAATCCTAATTTTTTTCCTTCAAACTTTATTTTGGTGGGATGAAACAATAGGTTATTAGGCTACATCCAGAGAATCGCGGTGAACCATTTCATCAGCCACTCTGTGTACGTATTTTTATTTTTATACTATCTTATCAGTGAAAAAAGTTCATCCGAAAGTCCTGATGATTGCTTCCATATTTTTAATGACTTCAAGCTGTCTTTTTTTCCTTTATATTCAGATTGTTTTTAATTCAGTATCCTATTTTAAAAAATGGTTTCCAGCTTGCATTGTTACATTTTGTGGTAATGGAAAAAACCGAGTTACAAAAAAATGTCTTTTCTGTTATCATTTTCCTTTAGAAATTTGAATGTTATAATTCTCGTTCTAATTAAAAAAATATCCAGCTTGTTTGGAATTGTCGGAGTGACCGGAGAGTGTCTGGAGGTTCTTTCGAAATATTGTTCTGACACAATTACTACCCTTGACGTGAATGGATGCATAGGCATCAAGGTGATTGCTATTCTTTGTATATATTTTCAAGCATATTCGTTTATCATGTCATTCTGAAATTCTCTAATCCACTGCAGAAACGAGGCCGCGAGGAATTGCTTCTGTTGTTTCCTCATTTGACGTGTTTCAGAGTGCACAGCTGATAAAGGTCTTGAATGGTAACTTGAGTTTGTACCAATACAGGTACTATGATCATAAAAGTCAATAAGTTTATGAATAATTAATCATCCAGGGTAATGTTTACAACATTTCCTAGTTGGTAGAAAATTGCAGACGCACCAACTCAGCATCGAAAAAAGCATCAATAACACCGGATTTGCTCCAGATTTTCTTTATTTATCTGCATACATCATTCTTTTATTTAAAACTCGATTAGTTAACGTGGCAATACAAAACTAACCTTATACTTGCACAACTTTCTCCCCCGAAAATGTAGAAAAGGTTGATTATGGAAACCCCCGAGTTCAGCATCGAAGCGCTGAAGCATTAGCTAGTAAGTGCTTGGCTTCAAAGCTCATCAATGTAGCTTCATAATGTTCTTTGTTACTTAATGGCATAGATGACGTTTAAGACCAAATTATCATTTTACTCAATTGTTGGACGATCACGATCTAGATTAGCTGCGGTACATTCAATTGGTTCGTACAATGGACTCGAACAAAATGAAAACATGAACATGAAATTATATGCCTCGAGCCAACATACGGAAGATTTCTACAACCGAAAACTCAGGATCGATGGGAGTCAATTATAGTTGAATTTGTAAAACCTCTTCCCTAGACATAATTTGTATCCTCTTTTATTTTAGTGTTTATTTGAATGTATCTTCAAGTTT
The DNA here is from genome assembly GCA_003255005.1 of Begonia fuchsioides. Classification (NCBI taxonomy): domain Eukaryota; kingdom Viridiplantae; phylum Streptophyta; class Magnoliopsida; order Cucurbitales; family Begoniaceae; genus Begonia; species Begonia fuchsioides. Next base: position 555,505 of record QAOC01042380.1, on the reverse strand, counting down.
CAAGTAGAAGCATAATTTTCCCAAAGGCTATTGATAGTTCATCTTCATGATGGTTCAACACTCCACTGATCGAAGCTCAAGAAACCTAGAACATTATCGGTCAACCTCGATCATCTACTAAAACTGGACATCTTTACGCACATGGTTCCGTTTAGAGTTTATCTGGTCATTTTAATACAATGGCCAAAATTAATTTACAACTCCATCTAAAACCTATTATATAGAAGGGGAAAAAGGCTTCTTTTGCTGAGAAAAATAACAACCCCTGCTGTTTTACAAAGAAAATGCAAGTCTCGTTTCTCGTCCTGTTTTCTTAAGACACGAGAAATAAATAATAATAAAAGAACAAGAACACGGATCGAATTTAGATTTCAAAAATCCGAGAACGAAAACAAGACAGGTAATGTAAGACTAATTATATTGATGACTGAATATCCAAGAAACGTTTCATTTGGCAAGAAAAGCTGGAAGGCAAATAAATTAGACATACAACTTTTCTACGAGGTAAGAGGGTTGCATGATACAGAGCAGATCATAGCAAGAATCTCACGAGGGGATGAGACCTGCAAGAGAACATACTTTGATCCACTAATCTTACAATAATCTTTACTTTATATCCAACACCGTCTCTCTCCATTGTTCGGGACGCCCTCTACACCTGCAATACACTAATTATCTCGTCACTGTAACAACCATATAAGCACATCCGCAAATACATATAAACTTACAACTTTTTTGTTCGAATTAGTCTTTATAAATTGGTGTTGCGTTCGGAAACTGGACCGCATTAACAATAAATCTAGTGCTTGAGGCTTCGGGTAGTGGGAATACTTCAATTGGAATATTTTTCATGAGCATAAAACTTTTAAGGAAATGTTTTCAATCACTGGTGATTGAGGAAACAAATCTAAGCAATAAATCAGTCTAAGACCACTCACAATCAATATCTTTGGAGAAAATATTATAATTCAGAGCACTGAACAAATATTAGGAATGTATTTCAAATCAAAACTCTCGCATATAATAATAAAGAAAGTATTAAATCAATTATAATTGATAAAACACTTGGATTCATGGTGGTTTGTTCTTACTTCTTCCTCTAAATAATAATGCTAAGTTAACTGATAGATCATTGGGTGAAAGGAAATACAGCTGAAAAAGGAATATCTCCTCCCTCCCACCAAAAATAAAATATATAAATAAAAAGACGAAGCTGTATCAAAATTAAGTCCTGAACAAATGAAGGAAAAGAGGTTATACCAACAGTGAAATGTTAGCGTCTAGGTCTGGGTGTGCAGCGAAACTCGGCAAGGAGAGCAACATGATCAGAGGACCACTCAGGAGATGGAAGTGCAGTGTCTTTCCGTAAGCTCTCCTCATCCAGTAGCTCCAATAACGATTCCACCGTTAAAGAGTCCGCTGCAAAAAGTATAAAAAAACGTGACGATATCTGCATGCACTATTGTCAACCGTTCGTTCTGACTGAAATTTACCTGTGTAAAAAATGTAGTCTAGTGTGCCAATAAAATCCCTTGTGCAATTTGTAAATAAGGGTTCATTTGTTGAGGAGTCCATTTTTCTTTTTTGATGGTCCAAACCGATACCAACTGCAGCTCTTGCAAGGGTAGTATAAGCACTAACCTACAACGATTATTTGATAATAGCACGCAGAAACTAAGTTAAGTAGATTTTGAACCACAAAACCTTTCACATCAAATTGAATTCGTAGAAACGTTACCAGTGTCAACTGATGGACCAACTTGCTATGGGGGCGACATATATTTAGGGGATCAATGGCTAGATCTGAATGCATAGGATCTACCTTCCCTATTGCAAGAAGTGCATGTGGTGCGCTGCAAAAATGTTAGTATCGATTATTAAGAACCGCTAATAAATTCTTCACAATTGACTAAATATTGGGCTCTGTACAACCTTCCAGGAACAGAATTAAAATCCCCACAGACCAACATTGGAATATCCGCACTAGCAGCTATTTTCTCCAATCCTTTTAACAATGTATGCACCTAAATTTATGAACAAAAATGCGTGAGATGATTAAAAGGAGAAAAAATAAAGATATAATGCCAATAGGTAATTACGAAGATAAAAAAAATACACCTGCCAGAGTTTGACATCCTTCAGATCTTGGTGGCCATTAATGTGTGTATTAGCCTAACAAAGCCAAAGGGAAGTCAATAAATAAAAAATTCAATGTGGCAGACTGCAGCAGAATTTCTGTTTTTTTTTTCTTTTTAATGTTTGTGAAGAAGATACATGTCTTGTGATTAGTAGTGGAGAAAAGCAAGTAACAATAATAAGAAGTAATAGAATATTATATCAGCAAATATAACAAGAAGAAATAGCCCACATTGATTGAACAGATATGATCATTGATCATAAATGTCTCTGCAGAAACGAAATTTTCACAAGGAAATTACCTCTGAGAAGATAAACACAGGTTTTTTCACAAATCTCCCACTCAATATTCAATAGACAGAACCAACAAAAAGACAGAAGATTTTACCACACAAAGAAGCTGCCTTTTTCCTGGAATATCAGCTCCCTGATTGTTGAATTTGGCTTCCAGAACCACAATCAGTGCAACATTATCCTACAAATAAGTACAGTTTCAACAGTTAGTAACAGACATAAGCCACATAAATAAACAAACAGAAATGATTCCAAAGAGCATATCACCATAACCAATCTATTTAAAGCAGTTTTCTTCTGTGCAGTTGGTATCATTGCATCAGTCAAAGATTGTGCAGCCTTGTTGAACTCAACCTGCATTATGTGAAAGTCTTCTCTAAACGGGAAAAATACTAATAAAGAAAATTAGCACGAGGAAAGTCTCCTAACCTCATATTTTTTTATATGTGCAAATCTGTCTCTTCTAAAAAAGGTTGCACAGCCATCAATTGTCAGCACGTTTCCACCATATATCTGAAGCCAAAAGTGAGTTAACATAGGGAAAAGAAAACTTATAATCAGTAAAATATTTCAAGAATAAGTAAAAAAATTTCTAGAATCCAATAACCTCATTAGTTTTTCTCTTGTATAGAGCTTGATATCCATGTTTGTCAAGCTCGGGTGCAAAAAATTCATCAAAATGATCACTTTGAACCTGAAACATAGCTAGAAAAGTCAATCACCAGTTCCCTACCTTAATATAAAGAGGTATTTGTACAAATGCCAAGGACCAGTTCTAATCTTGAAAGTTGCAACCATATTCTATTACTCTGATGAGGAGAAGAACCCGAGCGATTAACGATCAATGGAAGGAACTTTAGCCCCTGCTAAAATTTTCATTTTTATCAACCAACATATATCTAGTTCATGGGTTGCTCATCCTCTTATCTTACATATAAGAAACTTGGTAATTTTAGCCAAAAAAAAAACAATGAAAATCAAAATTTCCCCCAAAGACATGAATACAGTACATCCTAATTCTTAGTTGATCAAGGCCCCTTCTACACATGATAATAGTCATATTGAGATGCTTGATAAAAACAATTGTTATAGACAACCACATCATAACATCTCTCTATAGAAAAAAAAAGAGGATGACCTTTAAAGGTACCCAATATTTCACAATCAATATTCCATAGATTCACAAGTAAAACATAACTAACTCGTAAAGTGACCCAGTGATAATAATTTTCTTTCAATAAAATTCCCACAACCTTCAAGAACCAAGAGAATGTAATCATTAAAAATAGGCAACCAATATCTCTGTCTTTAAAAGTCTTAAGTGTCATCTAATATGTTCTTCAACTTATTAAACGGAAGAATCAAGGTGTTAAAATTTTGAAAAAAAAACATAAATGGTAGCCAAACATCTCAATGACTAGAAAGAAAAGTCTAGCTACTAACTAAAATCAATAACAATTAAAAAACGTTCTTTGAAACAACCATACAACATAGATTTCAAAACGTGCCTCAACATACCTCCTGAAGACAAACAATATCTGCACGATATCCAACTATTTCCCTTAATAAATTTTGTCTGCGATATGGCCAGGATAGAGCCCATGAAGGGCAATAACCATAAATATCATTTGTAGCATATGTGTCAGCCAAAATGTTGTATGAGAGCACTGTAAAAGTTCCTGAAGATGAATTACGACCATCTGAATCTAAGTTTCCTATCGCATTAATACCATTGATGGATATCATGTGACGGGGAGTAGGGGAAGGGGCAGGAATCACACGAGATGTTAGTAATGTACTGGCATGTCCCACGGGTAGTTTTGAGTCTGCGTCTGCAACGACACACTCAAACTTTAGGACATGACCGATATCATCAGCTGAGGGTGTGTATGTTTTAGACCGTCCAACTTCAACCCAAGTCTCTCCCCCGCTTCTTTGTGTAATAGTTGAAGGATATAAAGGCACTGAACCATTTGCGAAGGTAGTACTTGTAGTGGAACTAGATAAGCCAGCATTAATCACATTCGATCCCGTGCTATTAAAGCGCCCAAACAACTCTTCCTCTTCATTTCCATTTTCATTTACAGCACTAGCAGCACGGTCATGTAACAAACGATGATGCTGCCATGCGTCTGAAAAGCATTTAGGAGAGCAGTGGTAGCTTTTGGCAACAGGAATTTTGGCCTTGACACAACCTAAACATTGCAGTGTAGCTTGCTCAGATAGATGTATGCTACATATAGCAACCTTTTTATCACTTTGTACGCGGTACCTGCAAATATTAAAGAAAAACCAAAGAAACTATTTCATATTAAAAACAAAATAAACATATCAAATTTAAATTTAAATGTTGTGCCTTGTGCTTAAAGCATTACATCAAAAAATCAAACATAGCAACCTTTTTATTACTTTGTGCGCGATACCTGCAAATATTTAAGAAAAACCAAAGAAACTATTTCATACTAAAAACGAAATAAACATATCAAATTTAAATTTAAATGCTGTGCCTTGTGCTTAAAGCCATTACATCAAAAAATCAATCATTTATTTTTTTTTTGGAAGTAGGTCTCGAAGATATCTATTGAAAATGTTTCAATAGAATCTCCGCATCAATTTTATGGTATCACCATGACATCTGGAACTTCAGTCAGTTTACTTTAAGCCTTCTCGAAAATGTTCCGACCACTTTGACTAAAGTTCCAACCACTTTGACTAACTTCTTTGAGGCCCGTCTTTATGAATTTTATGCTTCCAAAGCCTGATCTTACTTAGAGCAGTTCGGAAGTATAATTCTTTTTCGTTGTGTTCTCGGGGCGCTTAAAACTCTAAAATAACCCCCACGCACACACACACCAGGAATCAAATTCACAACACGCATTGCAGTTCAGTACATACAAATCAAGCACTTAAAGGCGCATAAGTTCATCTATGGAGTGGGCAATGCCTTCCAATCTGCTCCAGTGAATATAGAAGAAACTTAAAACTAACAATACTAACAAGAAAAAAGTAAATAAAAGCAGCAATGACAGGAACAATGTAACCTCTTTTTAATTCAACAACCTTGACAAGGAAAGTTAATAACTTTTAGAGATTTAAGAAAAAAGAAAGGAAAACATTGTAGAGAGTACTCATAAAAAGATACAACTGATTCAGAACGAAATGTCCAACTTCCTATCAGCTCCAATAACTCTGTACGGGGTATACATATTCAAGTGATCCTTAATTTTGAAACTATTCAGAACAATCGAAACACCTACATAAAACGCACTCTTGTTCAAAAAGCCACGTTTTATATTTATTTAAAAATTCACCTCCGATCAGTTCCACGACTAACTGATCTGGAACTGATCTTCAAAGGAAAGTGGCAAAACTTAACGCAGTGGTGGAACTTACCACTTGTATCTCAGAAAGTGACTATCAAGCGGAGATGACTCGGGCACATCGTCAGTAGTGTGGGTCTTGTCGGGTCGACGAAGCAGTACGTAGGGCGTGAGCTCGCAACCTACAATGGGAATCTCAGAGGGCAAGTGCACGCGTAGGACGCTCAGCATACTTCAGTTCCAGTCAATCGTCGCAGCACGGCAAGCCAATCAACGCCAATCGAAAGTAGAAAACAACAATTCCCAGAGTACCACAGAAGAATAGTAGGCGGATACCAGGCGGATCCGCCATTCCTAGTCGTACCAAATTCCCGCCAGCCTTAACCAGTTCAAACAAACCCTAGAAATCACCAATTTTTTTGTCCAAATAGATTTCGGATCTCGTAGAAACAGTTGGTCCGAATCCGATAGAGATGGAGAAGAGCGATGAAATTAAATGTCGCCGGAAAATATCGATTGAAGAGAAGAATCGATAAATTATAGGAGGAGAAGATAATATCCGAAGAAAGACTTCTGGATTGACAGAGAAAGGGTGATGAAAATGGAGGTGAAGGAGCAGATTGATGATAGTTAGGGCTTTACAGAGATTGACGATTGAAAGTACCATTTTTTTGTACCTTCTTTATTTTATATTTTCTCATTGATTTCCATATATTTATTTCTAACCCTATCTTATTTTCTTTATCCAAAATAGTTAAAATAATAATATCATTTTCCTTTTCGCCTACTACAACTTCAATAAAATTATTATTAAAAATAATAATAACATTATTTTTCATTAAAAAATCATTTTCAATTAATTTTTTAACTTTAATATGCAATTATTCAGTTTACTTTAGGAATTAAAACAAAAACCCAAAAAATTAAAGGTTAAAAACCCGACAAGGCTAACCTTACGGATAAATAGCTCGATCCGCGCTTGAGTTTGAAAAAAATAAATTTTGAGCTCCTCGAACGTCCGATACGAACGCACTGGCTCCCTTCGAATGCAGTCTGTGTTTGATACAGACGTATGCTACATAGCATTTTTTTATGTCGATTTGGACGTCCGATAGTCGACTTGAGTCTTTAACTAAGTTCAGAGCAACAAACTCAACGTGATCGCTCGAGTGAGTGCGTCTGATGAGAAGTCATTGTGTCTACATTGAACGTTCAAATAGCTCTAAATTTATTTTTATAAAGCTTAGGCGTGAATAAAGCAATTTACCCGAAACTCAACCTTTTTTGAGTTTTTACCCAAAACCAGGAACAAGAGTCGATTTTAGTCGCCACGAGAGGAAATAACTTGAGCATCCCAGTGCTCGAGTTTTTTGCCCAATTAGCTCATTATATCTCTAAGTTTCTTCTCGATTAGTGACACAACAATTCCACACGAACAAGATGTTCGAATACATATCATGCCCAAGCAAATAAATACCGTCGCAAAACATGGTTCAAAACCATTCCAACCAATTCAGGAATCAAAATTGCATGTTGTACGAAGGCAAATTAAATGTAATTGTACCAAAATCTCACATTGCATGAAATAGTAAAAAATTGAATTGTTCATAAGTAGCATTTGCCTAGGTTTTCAACATTAAACAACTCGTGTTTTAATTTATTTACATAGATAAATAATTAAATATTAGAAAAAACAAAATTGGCATTCATAAGGTCACGAAAAAATGAAATCACACGTGTCCACGACATCATGTTATAATCGAACCCAAGTCTCTGATTACCCTAAAAATAAAATAAATAAATAAAACACCACCGCTAGCTCCACCATCAAACCTTCACTCGCTTTCTCTTGTTTCGTCTTCTAATTTGCAGGCCCGAAAACCTAGTTCTCGACAGCGATCATGCAGTCCGATAACTCTGAGCTCTACAGATTGCTCGCCGGGAACGGTTTTTTTGACGGCGGTCGGAAAAGCTTCTGCAGTTCTTCCTCGTACTACCCTCTCGATCAAATTTCTGGATCGCCGGACACGCTTCCATCGGCGAATGAAAGAGCTCTCGCTGCTCTGAGAAATCACAAGGAGGCTGAGAAACGGAGGAGAGAGAGAATTAATTCACATCTCAACAAGCTTCGGAATCTTCTTTCCTGTAATTCCAAAGTAATTTCATCACTTTATGGACTTTCCTAGTCATTTTTGTTTTAGTTTCTTCCTTCGATTTTAATTTTCGAGCTAAATTTGATGTTTTCATCCACTGATCGTCGGGAGTTTTTTTTTAAATTTCGTGATATTGCTTTTGAATAGATTTTCAAAATATGGCGACTGGATTGAGTAATTACATTTTCAAGTAATTATCGCTTTCAAAGGTCAAACTGCAATACCCATAATCTGAAACTGAAAAGAGAGGAATGACTTTCTTGTTTCTAGGGTTTCTTGTTTGGGACTTTTGGAAATTAGGGTTCATAAGCAACTTTTTAATTTTTTTCAGACAGACAAAGCTTCGCTTCTTGCAAAAGTTGTTCAACGCGTGAAAGAACTATAGCAACAAGCTTATGAAATATCTGGAATCGAGACTTTCCCTTCAGAAACCGACGAAATCTCTGTGCTCTCCGGCGATTTGTCCGGCAACGGCAGATCAATTTTCAAAGCGTCTTTGTGCTGCGAAGATCGCTCCGATCTCATACCAGACCTCATCGAAATCCTCCATTCTCTCCACTTGAAGACATTAACAGCTGAAATGGCTACCCTCGGAGGAAGAACCAAGAACATTATCGTAGTTGCCCCTGAAAAAGATTCCAGCGTTGAATCCGAGCATTTCCTCCAAAACGCATTGAAATCTCTGCTTGAAAGTTCCAACCCCAGCGAGAGATCGAAGAGAAGACGGGTTTCAGATCGCCATGACCGGCCGTGAAAGATCATAGCTTATTTCCATTTAGTTCTGTGTGCTTTCTATAGGATTTGGAAGAAATTTTTGGCTACTCCCTGGCCATGACCGGACGTAAATGACTTATATTTCTAGCCTTACATGCGGTCGGATCGAGGTGTGTGAGTCCTAGGACGAGGGAATAAATTTTTGGCTTTTTTTTCTCCAATCTCTGCAAGAATGTGTCTGGATCTAGGGTTTTGGGAATCTTCTGCATGTTGTCGTAGGATGATGACAGAGCAGAAGAATATGAAAAAAGGGTAATCTTCATGCGAGTTCCCACGCCATGGAACGAGAATGATATGCTTTCATGTCGGAGAACCTCGTTTTTGTGTTTCGACAGAGAGCAGATTTTACAGGTGATTGGATAGGATAGCAGAAGATTGGAAACACAATATCTGGCGTGCCCTAATTATTATCCATGCATCAAACTTATTTTCGGCAACACGATTTTAGGGTAAATGTGATCATTTCTTCGTCAAGTGATCATGGGAAATTTCTACTTGAATGGATAGAGAGAGAGAGATAATAATCATACCTATAAAGCAAGAATTCATAGAAAAACTACGTTGGGAAAATAGAAACGTCAGAGGGCAGAATGAGCTGCNTTGAGTTGTTAAATTAGTGTTTTTGCAATTTAACTAAACGTCTTTAATTTATTAAAACGTTAGCTCAAGAGGAAACTAATAAGATTGGTTCTGAAGGTCTTTAAATCTCGATGTCCTTGCCATAAGATTGGAATGAATTGAGAAAAAAAAGTCAATCGGTAGGCGACGCCAGCCACCGATTTCGTAGATATCTTTTCCGTCAAACGTGCTGTAGTCTGTGCTGTAGCACAGACATACAGCCGAGAGTGAATAAACAGGAGAAACCGAAATCTAACATTCTTTATTGCTGAAATCTCGTTCGTTTATCAGATCTGCCTGTTTCTTTTAATTTGTTTATATTTTTCTTTTATTTTACTTTTAACAAAAAATCATCAAAACCATTTTTATCAATTCATATAACTATTTTACATTGCATATTCGAAAAATATTAGATTTCATTATCCTCGTGGGATCGATAATATTTTATATTATTTGACTGTGCATTTGTGATTTTTAACGACACATTTGCACCTAACAACAGAGCAGAAGAATATGAAAAAAGGGTAATCTCATGCGAGTTCCACGCCATGGAACGAGAATGATATGCTTTCATGTCGGAGAACCTTGTTTTTGTGTTTCGACAGAGCAGATTTTACGGGTGATTGGATAGGATAGCAGAAGATTGGAAACACAATATCTGGCGTTCCCTAATTATTATCCATGCATGAAACTTATTTTCGGCAACACGATTTTACGGTAAATGTGATCATTTCTTCGTCAAGTGATCATGGGAAATTTCTACTTGAATGGATAGAGAGAGAGATAATAATCATACCTACAAAGCAAGAATTCATAGAAAAACTACGTTGGGAAAATATAAATGTCAGAGGGCAGAATGAGCTGCCTCGACCGGCGGAACTCCGGCACCGGGGAAAGAGCTAGAGAGAGATTGCCGAAGTACATAGACTGAGGGAGGAGAGAGAGAGAGAGCAGGCGTCCGAAAAATGGGAATTCTTAGGAAGAGCAGATGATGGGCACAGAGATTAAAGCGAACAGCTTTGAAAACTAAACACAAAAATAGAATGGGCAAAAATAAATTTTGAGCTTAAGTTTTCAAGAAATATGTTAAATTAGTTATGAGTTTTTAAAAAATAAAATTTGGGTTCATCGGACGCAGGGTTTATTGTCTCATTCGTTAGAGTGAGGGACCATCGGATAAATGAGGCAAGATTTTTGCCTCACTCGAACGAATGAGTCAATAATTTATTGACTCATTAATTCNGTCGTATCTTCGACATAGGTTAATAAATGATGTAGAATCTATCCGAATTAAAATTGAAATTCAAAATTTTATATTTTAAAATAAAAATAAAATCAATAATTTTAGTGTAATTTTTGTTTTAACTCAATTTTATTTTATACCTAAAAAAAATTAATATAACAATATAATATGTTTTTATTATATTTTGGTCAATTTTAAATAATTAGATAGTTTTATAATTATTTTTTAGATTAATATCATATTTTATTAGAGTTTGAGTCGAATTTTACTCGATTTTAGAACTTTTTAGGCTTACGGTTCTGATTTCACATTTTTTTATGTTCTTAAATAACAAAACTGTTTCATAGGTTAAGATTTCAAGGGCATAAAGGTAAAAGCGCATTCATAACTCTCTTGTGTTTTAGCTCTGGCGGGCTAATTGGGCCTGGGCTTACAACCCATGGACCTGTCTTGGTTGACAGAAATGCTTTGAACTCAGCCCTTGACCACTTTCTTTTAAATTTCTTGTCATTTTATTTTAAATTAAATTAAAATTAAAATATTTGAGCACGTTGACTATCCGATTTGACGCACGGGTCCCACAAGGGAATGGTTAATCATGTGGGTCCAGCCACGGCGACCCAGAAATTGCAGATCCGAAGAGCTGGGGGTCGAGGAGCCGGGCGAGAGGACGTCAATGGCGGACGAATGTAACCATCTTCTTTAATCACTTACATGCCCATCTTCATCTTCTCCTCGCTGCTTCCATGGCATTTCACCGATTCCCAAAGCCTAAACCGAAATCCATACTTAGATCCTCAATCGTTTTGCTCTCTCTCGCCATTGTAGCCGTTTGCCTTCTCTTCCTCCTTTCCTCCTTGATTTCCACTTCTGGCTATTCCTTGTCCTCCTTGATTTCCGCTAACGTGTATTCCTTCCCTTCTTCAAAATCCATCCAAAACGTTTTCAGCCATAAGAACCAGACACGCCCCACCATTACTGGTAATGAGAAGTATTTGTACTGGGGCAACAGAATCGACTGCCCGGGAAAACACTGTGGTTCTTGCGAGGGTTTGGGGCACCAAGAGTCTAGCCTCAGGTGTGCCTTAGAAGAAGCTATGTTCCTTAAGAGGTATATCAGTGGCCTTTTAGTTGTTTCGATTTTTTCTCTTCGCCATTCTTGCTGTTCTTTTGATGTTTAGTCAAGTTTATTGGCTATTTAAGTTTCTATTCCCAATTGAATGTATTAAATCAGCTTAACTATCCTCCTATTTAGATGATTAGCTTGATTTCTTCAAGTTAGTTATAATCCATATGGTTTGATTTTGCCACTTAACTCTAGATAGTTAGCTCCTTGCACCTGGCTGACACTAATTGGTGAATTTTGGAGATATAAACTAATGTTGACTTTCTGAATGTAAAGTTTAGTATTTAATGTAGCTTATTTCCAAGAGAATCAGTGAACTTTGTTATTCCTGTACCTTGCTGGTTGTTTTTCTGCCGCAACTCTGATCAACTTAATGTGTCAGATCGGTATTGTGATGTGTAATGTTTGAAATTTGCCAACGATGAAATATTTTTGAATATTCTGTTTGAATTTTTTTTATTGTTCCAGGACTTTTGTAATGCCTTCTAGAATGTGTATCAACCCTATACATAATAAAAAGGGAATTCTTCATCAATCCACTTATGTGAGCTCAGAGGAAAGGTATCTTCATTTAATTCTCCTTTTCCTTCTTTGTACTCTTCATGTAGAACTAGGCTTCTAAACCAATGTTGGGATGTCATATTTACATGTTTTCGGTTTATCCTTCTTGGTGGACGAATGGAATATTTTTTGCTGTTCCTCTGATGTGAAATTTCACTCAATTTATATCCAAAATATACTATGGAATCCTCCTTGGATTTTGTAGGTGGGCAGCAAGTTCCTGTGCCATGGACTCACTATATGATCCAGATCTCATATCAGATACTGTACCAGTAATTTTAGACAACTCAAAGTTATGGTCTCAAGTATTATCAACTAGTATGAAGTTGGGAGTTAGAGGAGTTGCTCATGTGGAAGGAATTAACAGGGTTCATCTCAAAAACGACGATCGGTATTCTAATCTCTTGCTAATAAACCGAACTGCCAGTCCTCTTTCATGGTACATCGTCTCCCCTTGCCTGTAATTGAGATGGATTGTTTTTATTTAATTTCACTCAAGTTATTAGTGGAATGACCTGAGAATTCATTCTCGGGGTCATTACGATTATTCTTAGGATTTGGGATTATTTGCTTTTCCATTATCTGTCCTTATGGTGATAGTGGTTTGATGAAGTTGTCTTCACTTTCACTGACTTGGCTTTCTTTTGGGTGTTAATAATGATAACATTCAGGTTTATGGAGTGCAAGGATCGTAACAATCGTAGTTCAGTATCATTGTCATATCAATTTCTCCCTTCAATGGCGGCCAAGAAATTAAGAAAGGCTGCTGACAAGGTTTGTAGCATATGAAGTTCCATATATTCTTTTCTTTGCCTATGCATAAATGTCGATGCATTTGCATTTGATTTGCTGAAAACTTCTCTTCCTAGTTGCTGTCAACTTTGCCTTTAACTAAGGGACTGTTCAATAATGTAAACTATTTTCTTATTCACTCCAACCATGGAAATTTATTCTAGTTATTATGGACATTTTATCATGTTCTCTGATTAATAATCTTAAAATGGGTAAAAAGAAAATTATGTACAAGATAGGTAAAAGTTTTCGACAACGAATGGAGTTCACACGAAATTTAATTATATATGATAACAGTGTATTGATGTACGTGCTGCTATATTTTATAACGCAATAAATCCGGTATCCTTTTTATTCAAAAGTTCACCTTCTTTCTCCTGAAGTTTAACAAAACCCAAATTTGTTATTTTAGTGTTTCCCTTGGACATCACGTCGGAGATAACGATTTTCCGAGTAAGATTGATTCTTTTTCGGATAATGGTGGAGGTTGGGAGAATGAGGTGTGAATTTAGTGCCTTTAATATATTTCTGGCACTCTTTGGCATAGTTTGGTATAAAAGATCATATGATTTCGACTTGCATAACCTTCCTCTAGTGGGTTTGATTTTAGATCTATTAGAGTTCTTGGTTCAGAATTTTTCCTAAAAGATTTTTAGCTCCATCCTTTGATATTTCTTTTCTTTTTGCATAAGCAGGTTAGGGCCCTTCTTGGCGATTTCGATGCAATCCATGTTCGGCGAGGGGATAAAATAAAAACAAGGAAAGATAGATTTGGCGTAGAGAGGAGCCTACATCCTCATTTGGACAGGGACACAAGTGCAGAGTTCATGTTGCATAGGATTGAAAAGTGGGTCCCTCCTGGACGAACTATTTTCATCGCATCAAACGAAAGAACTCCAGGATTTTTTTCGCCGCTCTCGGTTCGGTAAGCTCTTTGCACTTTTTGTCTCTCAGATTCATCAATTTAAGCTAGAATTTATGCTTTTAAGCGTTCGTTATCGAAGCATTAAGAGATATTTCATCCATATCTCGTAATGATATAATTATCTTTCACCCACAAGCTCGAGCTTTTGAGATAATTGATAATTTATTATAGTATGAGTACTAGATGTCGCAAGTTTGATACACAACAAAATAAAAATCTCATTAAAAAATCCCACTGTAATATATAAATGATAGAATTATCATTCATTCATAAGTTCAGATTTTAGTTCAGATTTTTGAGAGAGTTATTCATTTGTCGTATGTTGCATGAAAGCTCAAAGGAAGTTTTTATTATTGATCTTATTCTTCGTTTATTAACCTGAAATTGCAGATATAAGCTGGCATACTCCTCAAATTACAGCCATATTCTGGATCGAGTGGTTGAAAACAACTACCAATTGTTCATGATAGAAAGACTCATCATGTACGGGGCCAAAAGATTCATAAGAACCTTCAAGGAAGAGGATACGGATCTCAGCCTCACTGACGACCCCAAGAAAAACACCAAGACCTGGCAAATACCTGTCTACACGATTGATGACAAAATAAACTGATCAATTTTCCTCGTGTTCATATGCAAATTCATGGTCATTGTAAATCAAGTTCAAATGTAACATGGGGTTTTTTAATCCATGTTTATTACTAATATTAATTTGCTTCGACTTATAAACAGAAAAAGATATGGAGCAATGGATAATACTGATATATTCATCTTACATTGAGACAATAAATTTGACGTTTCTTCATATATTATCCAATGTAGAAGATTCTTTCTACCTTTATGGTCATGTTTCCTCTTAGAGTCGAATGGGGTTAAGAGCTCAATTGTTGAGGAGTCCTGTCCATCTTCCATATTTGGAAACTTCCATTTTTCTAACACCTGGATTCTGCCAAAGCCTTCAGGCAAGAAGGGGACGAGGAGTGCAGCCACGAATCCATGCAGCACACGACGAAGACATGGGTGCTCTGCGGGACCGAGGATTCGGATTTCTTCCCTTCGTTTTTTTTGACGTGGGCGCCGGAGGATTAGGGTCGGTGGAAGCCGGAGCTGAGCCCCGCAGCCGGAGAGGTGGGAAAGCGACGTCGCCGTTTTCGTCCCTGGTGATGAATACAGAATTAGCCTCGGTGATCAATATCATTTGTAAAGGGATTGAAGACTTAAAAGTGCTCCAGATCAAGCGTTATTCAGACTGGAAATATGAATTTACCTCCCCTTTCGCAATGTGGATTACCGAATTGACTACCATTTTCCGCTTCCTTCTCCCTCACTGATGCGAATTAAAACAACAAAACCCTTATTCATTGACCCCTTGCTCAATCAATGACGCATATCATAATCTTAACTTCAGACAAATCTTCATTTCGGAAACGGCTGAGGCCGAGTACGAATCACTATCTTTGTCTCATTCAACCAAGAATGCAAATGAATTTCCTTCAATTTGTTCCACAAGAAAAGGAATCAATACATCCAAAACGGAAATACCCGAAAGGTACCTGAGACAGTGATCTTAGAGATTTTTGGTAGAGATATCCGCAGGCTATTCGAATCAGATTTGCAAGTGAATTTGTTCGTTTCTACAGTAACATTACAGTTCCCCTGAAACACAAATAACAACAGAATCAGATCTGTGAGAGGAAAAATAAAAGGATATCGACTCAAAAACTTAGGGCTAGATTAAATTAACCGATTGGGATCGGAGAGGAAGACGGAAGGATTTTTTCTTGGCGGCGTTGCAGTTTAAAAATAGCCCTTTGATTCAGTTTATAGGCTTTGGAAATGACCGGGAAGGGAGTTTTTTTGTAATAAACATAACCATAAAGGGTAGTTGAGTCAAAGGGCAGAGTTGAGTTTTTCAAAGTAATACCACATCGAAAGCTCTAAGGGTTATTACACAGTATATAATGTTGAGAAACGATCGTTCATGTCACGACCTTACTTGAACAGGATCTGTTCTATAGGCTCGTACATCTGCATCCTTGATTACAAAGGAGACAGAAACCTAAATCTGGTTGATGATTCATGACCGTCCAATCAGAGCGTGATTAACGGTGAAATTTACCTCGGTTAATGGAACTGTAGAGGATCGTTCCCGGTGGCGCTCGTCTTCCCGGGATGGTTGGGCGGTTGTCTGACAGATTAAATTCTTCTTATTTTATTGTTCTCTTTTTCTCCGAAGAAGAGATAAAACACCTACAAATTTAAAATTTATTAATCAAATTATCAAAATTAAAATTATATTAAATTTAAAATATGAATAGAAGACTATTATGCTGTTACTTTTCTAAACAGTACTACATATGAAGGATAAATTGGATCGAAGCTATCGATTTTAATTCAGTCTTATTTTTTATCTTTTAAAAGTCATAATTTATGTGACTTTGCAGTTTTTACAAGTAAAAAATCGTGAAACTAAGACTGTGAGTCAAAGAAATTTTAAAATCGAGTAAAACTCGATTCAAACTCTAATACACTTTTATATAAATCCTAGAATTAGTTATAAAGTTGTTCAATTACTTGAAAATCAACATAAATATAGAAAAAAAAAATATTATTATATTTTATTTTTTAATATAAAATAAAAAATGGAATCGATTCTGATTCTAAAAATTCGGAACCGTGAGTTTCGATTTCTGTTATTTTCAAAATAAAACTGTACCAGATCAGTCATCCCAACCTCTACTAAATATCTCATGCCAAACTTTAATACTCATTAATTAATATTCACATTTTTAACATAATTTTAAAATTATGTTAATAAATAATTTAAATTTTATCGTCATGTTAAAGTTAAAATTAGTTAAATTACATTAAAGCCCACAGTAACAGAAGAAGTAGGTTTGGGGTAACTTCGTTCATCAAAATTAAATAGAACAAAAGTTACTCGCCTGCATAGTTCAGTTGGTTCATGAATGATAAATTTAGAATAAGAAGTCACAGTTCGAGGTTTGGTGGTCGCAGTATAGAAGTTTAATCTTTTAATGTGAGGCTGTTCTTCATGGACGATAAATATTACCTCTCATTTTTGGATTGTTGATTTACCATCTTGCATAGTATCAGGTTGGGGTATGAGGCCTTGTGGTTAGGAATTTCGCTTTTGGGATAAGGTGGAAGACAAGTCAAAATAAAGTAAATAATAATAATAAAATTGAGATGATAAATGGTCGTCAATGCAATATTTTAGGAATTCACTTCCACCCACAGAGACATGGGCGTGGATTTTAACTCATGTCGTCTTCTTTGAATAACAAGACGACAAAGCCACAAAGCTCTGTTCATCAATCATTCAAAGAACGAAGCTTCCTCGAAGCTTTCATGGCTATACTTTCACTCCCACTATAAAACCCTAATCCATTCCCTCATTTGTCTTCCAATCAAACAAACCGCCATGAAGCTCATCAAGATAGCCTCAAAAATATTCAATTCCAGACGCCTCGACGGTTCCCATAAGCATCCCTCCGCCGCCTCCCGCCCCGAGACGCCGTCTTCCTCCGCCGGCGACTCGTCCTTGAACTCATCTTCTTCTTCCATCCATAAACTCGGCGCTGCCACTCCCAGGAGCGTTTTGACGCATTTTCCCGGCTACTCGTCGGAAATACCCGCTGAAAACAGCTTCGAAGTCGCCGGAGCATTAAAGAAAATGGAATCTCTCCTATACCGCCTCGGAGCCGAGCCGCCCAGCCCGGAAGAGGTAGAAATGATCCTGAGCCAATTGGACCGTTTAACTTTGGAGGCGTTGATGACTCCCGTCGGGCCGGGGGTTTGCGAGTCGGAGCTCCGAGAAGCGTTTGATTTCTTCGATAAGGATAACGACGGCAAAATAACGGCGGAGGAGCTGTTTAGTGCTTTTTCGGCGTTAGGTGACGACGACTGTACTTTGGAAGATTGTCGCCGGATGGTGGCGGAGGTGGATAAGGCCGGCGGTGGATTCGTTTGCTTCGCTGACTTTGCCCGCATGATGGCACCCTAGATTTGATCGTTGATGGTTTTGAATCTTTGATCAATGTATTGTAATTATTAATGTTTAATGGATAATCACAAAAATCAAACCCAAGAACAAGCTAGGTGAAAATAGTCACACTCAAGGAACACGCATTTGAAACATAAGGTCCGACAAAAACCTAATCCAACACAGTTAGTTCACTCAACTACACAAAAATACGAATAAAACGAGAAAATAAAAACTACTAGCAATCAAATATTTAATAAACTGATAAAAGTTATCATATCTTCGTGAACTTAAAATAAAAATTATTGTTTCAATAAATTTGATAAATAAAATATTTGTAATATACTAAATTAATTTATTTCATTTAAATTAATAATTTTTTGGGTAAATATCAATTAACCCCTTGTACTTTGAAGGTACTTGCCGCCATCACTTTGTAGTTTAAAACTCGTCAAAGAGACCCTTGTACTATTTAATAATTGCAACAGATACCGTCCCGGAAGTCCCAGTTCGTCGACTTTTCATGAAACAAGGACTTCGAACCCCGATTGAGGGTCTCCGTTCTAATCCGAAGGGTCCCCGAATCGGGGTTGGAAGTCCCCGTTCGTCGACTTTTCATAAAACAAAGACTTTCAACCCCGATTCGGGGACCCTTCGGATTAGAACGGGGACCCGAATCAGGGTTGGAAGCCCCCGTTTATTTCTGTTTTTCATCTAACTTTCGGGGCTCATAATTATTTCTATACTTATCCAAATTCTATGTAATTGGTATCAATCTCTTCCTTATTTTGTCTACTACGTTTCATATGAAGAAGTCGTGGCCGAATTCTTAGCCGAAAACCCACTAAAATATATGTTTTCTGAAATTATGAAGTTTCGTCTTATATTTTCGGATATCATCAAGGAGCGGTCGACACTTTAAACAAGGTGTCGACCTACTAACTGTTCATACGTCGACCTAAATAGCTTGAAAAGTCAAGGTGTCGACCGCTTGTGTCAAAGTGTCGACCGGTTTTTCAAACCCGAGAGTTTTAAGGTGTCGAGCGCCAGTTAAAACTTTCATAACTTTTGTTCTACAACTTAGATTTTTATGATTTAAACTCCATTATTTTCCTTATTGAGTCTAGTTTAACTTTGTAGAAAACATAAATTTCAAGTTCCGAGCGTAAATGTATCAAATATATGACACACCGAATATCGCTCAAAAGTTCATATTTCCTTAGTCCAGTTTTCATTNGATGACTGCAAGTACCCTTAAAAAAAATGAGGGCTAATTGATATTTACTCTAATTTTTTATACATTAGTATTATTTGAAGAATATAAAATAAAAATTTTAATTTATCATGTTTATCTTCTTATTTTATCATATTTAAATAAATGATGTTCTGCCAATGATTTATTAAATTTAATAAATAAATAAGTTACTACATTAATAATATTTTACTTGAACCAAACATAATTATACAACTGCATTCCTATTTTATCCTATTAAAATACATTTTGATGTGTTAAAATTTTTTATTTCAATAAATTTAATAAATAATAGCACACAAATAGGTAAAAAAATATTGATTTAATAAATTTAATAATAATTATTTATAATTTACTACATTAATTTTACGTTACTCCATCCAAGGAGAAATGTTCTTTTACCTTCAAATTATTATTAATCTAATAAATTTAATAATTTACTATTCTAATTATACTTTATTTGAATGAATCATTTTTAACATAGAGCATGTATTTTAGAATAGCATAAAATGTACTTAGTCATGCACTTTAGGGTTTGATTTTCATTCGACCGTCTGATACGATTGTAGAATTTCTCTTTCGAACGTCTGAATCCTCCTTAAGCTTAGTATAAATACGAAACAAATCTCTTTTTAGGGTTCCAAAACATTTACTTCTTTGGACACCCAACAAACATGATTGAAGTGGGGTCCTTATTTAATTATTTAAAAAGAAACCTCATAAATGTGGATATATGCTTGTCTCATCTTTGGGTTTTAGTCTTCAAATCAATAAAATAGATTAAATCGTTTCAATTAATCAAAAATAGCCGAACCCATACTTTTTGCTCGAGTTTTTGTTCGTTGTTTCAAAAACCAGCCAAGAGAATTGAACCGAATACATGATATTTACTCAAATTTGTAAAACCTAAAGAAAATTACAAATGATTGACCCAATCGATTAAAAGACCTCGCTTGAACCAAACAAAACCGACACTTAACCAAAAACAACCGAGAACCAAAACCGAACCTGAAAAACCAAAATATCTACTTGGTTCGGTTCGCGAGTAATGGTTGATCGATTTGGTTTTGATTCCAAATAAAATCGAATGAAATAAAAAACTCAAAGAACTCAATCGTTCAAGAGTTCAGAATCGATGCATGTGGAAAAAAGCCAGCACTCTTCCAAACCCTCTGTTCTCTCTCTCTCTCATCAGGAGAGAGAAAGGCATTGGGGTGATGACACGTGGAAAATCGTCGTCGAGTTTGATGGAAGTGAACGGCTGGTGATCGGAGAACGAAAAACAAAAAGAGACTGTTTCTCTGATGCCGTAACCCTACTTGAACTGTGCAACTCAACCTGTTTTACGTTTGAAAGGTCACTTCAATTATCCATCCTTCCGTTTTTCATCTATGGTGACCAAAGTCGAAATTACGTCCTAACCCTCACATCTCAACCCACAAAAAGTTAAATGATGATGATTCAACTATCCAAAAATTAAAGATATTTACCTGATATCTTAAGAAGTTACCATAACATTGAGTGTAACAATTCTCACACTAGGACATCGCAGACTTCGAACCTAAATTCTCGTACTCAATCTACTATTTTTGAGTCAGCTGAACTATATACATGTAGGCTTCATTTTGCATCTCTCTTCCGTCTGCTCATCTGTCTTCTCATTTACAACTAGTATGTACAGTATAATAGTACCAGACCTTTAAAACTCTACGTATCTCCGTATTTCTTGTCCTTCTTTGAACCGAAAGGCGAAACCCTCGCCCCCAGGGCCCCCACACCCCGGCCCGACAGTTTGTGAGGGAGTTAAATTACGGTGATTCAGCAGTCCAGAGATGGGACCCGTACCTGATACCCCAAGGAGTTACCCCAACATTGGAGGTAAATTTCCCACACTAAGGCAGCGCAGACGTCGAACCCAGGCGCTTTGAACCAGATCTGTCATCCCTCGACCACTGAGGTGAACCCGCACGGGCGTATTTCTTGTCCTTCTACTTCCATTATTTTTCTCGTTTGCTCTAGCTCCCCAAAATCAAATGCCAATTATTAAAAGAAAAAGACTGATAGGATCTCAAAATTTATGTCAAAAATCTTCAACGTTGGGCATATTACAAATTCAATAGTGAAAACATAAAGGGTAGTTATCAATGTATCATCTAAAATAATAAATATTTTTCTAATAACTCTTTAAATTTTTAATTTATCATTTGACATTTTAAAATAATAATATTATTTTTAAATGGCAACCTTCACTTTTTAATTTATCTATTAACACCTTGAAGTTTAACAAGTTATCGACAAACTCCTTATCATTAAATTTTAAATTAACTAATCCTCTTTTATAATTTGATTTCATTTTTTTTTTAAATTTATTATGTATTTTCAATTAAGTCAATCTAAAACAAAATAA